>SRLM01000375.1:1928846-2190172 GCA_015708895.1 Populus ilicifolia | reverse complement strand
AAGCTGGATTCAAAATCCAGAAAATGTGTATTCTTGGGATATGTTGATGGAGTGAAGGGGTATCGCTTGTGGGATCCCACTGCCCACAAAGTAGTTATCAGTAGAGATGTCATATTTGTAGAAGGTAAAATGCAAATGGAAGAACATAATAGCATTCTAAGGGAGACTACAGCAGTCCATGTGGAAAATACTCAGAATCATACTTCTTCTGAAGTTGTACCAGAGCATGAAGAGCAAGAACAAATAGAGTCTGAAACTCCTGAAGTTCGGCGGTCGACTCGTGAAAGAAGACCACTGGCTTGGCACTCAGAATATGTTACTGAAAGTAACATTGCATACTGTCTTCTAACAGAGGATGGAGAGCCATCAACTTTCCATGAGGCTATCAAAAGCACAGATGTATCTATGTGGATGACAGCAATGCAAGAGGAGATTGAAGCTCTGCACAAGAATAATACTTGGGATCTTGTTCCGCTACCACAAGGAAGAAAGACCATTGGCAACAAATTGGTTTACAAGATAAAACGTGATGGCAATGATCAAGTGGAGCGGTATCGTGCAAGATTGGTGGTGAAAGGATATGCTCAGAAAGAAGGAATAGACTTCAATGAGATATTTTCTCCGGTGGTACGACTTACGACAATTAGAGTAGTCTTGGCAATGTGTGCTATATTTGATCTTCACTTGGAGCAGTTAGATGTGAAAACTGCATTTCTTCATGGAGAACTTGAAGAAGAAATTTATATGCTCCAACCAGAGGGTTTTGCTGAAACAGGCAAGGAGAACTTGGTTTGTAGGTTGAACAAATCTCTATACGGTCTCAAGCAGGCGCCAAGGTGTTGGTACAAGAGATTTGATTCCTTCATAATTAGCCTTGGGTACAACAGACTTAGTTCAAACCGTTGTACGTATTACAAGAGGTTTGAAGAAGATTTCATCATTTTGTTGTTGTACGTGGATGATATGTTGGTGATAGGCCCCAACAAAGATCGAGTCCAAGAATTGAAGGCACAGTTGGCTAGGGAGTTTGATATGAAGGACTTGGGACCAGCAAACAAGATTCTAGGGATGCAAATTTACCGAGACAGAAGTAAGAGAAAGATTTGGCTTTCTCAAAAGAATTATTTAAAGAAGATCTTGCGACGCTTCAACATGCAAGATTGTAAGCCAATTTCCACCCCACTTCCTATTAACTTCAAATTATCCTCAAGTATGTCTCCTAGCAATGAAGCAGAGAGGATGGAGATGTCTCGAGTACCGTATGCATCAGCAGTGGGAAGTTTAATGTTTGCCATGATATGTACAAGACCAGACATTGCACAAGCAGTGGGAGCAGTTAGTCGATACATGGCAAATCCTGGTAGAGAGCATTGGAATACTATTAAGAGGATCTTGAGATATATCAAGGGTACCTCAGATGCTGCATTATGTTATGGAGGATCAGAATTTACTATCAGAGGATATGTTGATTCTGATTTTGCTGGTAACCTTGAGAAAAGGAAGTCTACTACAGGCTATGTGTTCATAATTGCAGGAGGAGCTGTGAGCTGGATTTCTAAACTACAAACTGTTGTAGCGTTATCCACAACAGAAGCTGAGTACATGGCAGCTACACAAGCTTGTAAAAAAGCAATATGGATGAAGAAACTTATGGAGGAGCTCAGGCACAAACAAGAGAATATTCTTTTGTATTGTGATAGTCAAAGTGCCTTGCATATTGCAAGGAATCCAGCGTTTCATTCAAGAACAAAACACATAGATGTTCAGTATCACTTTGTTCGTGAAGTGGTGGAAGATGGAAGTGTAGATTTTCAAAAGATTCACACAAAGGAAAACCCAGTAGATGCTTTGACGAAACCGGTCAACACTGATAAGTATATATGGTGCAGATCCTCTTACGGCCTAACAGAAACGTAAACAGCATACAGATGGCAAGTATAGAAAGGATAGAAGAAGCACAAATGATCAAGTGTGAAGACTTGATTAAATCATCAAAGTCTTCAAGTGGGAGAATGTGAAGCCAAACCACCTTAGTCAAAAATGGTGGGAGAAGGTGTAGCCATCCTTAGTCAAAAATGGTAGGAGAAGGTGTAGTCATCCTTTTACACCTTAGTCAAAAATTGTATGCACCAAATTGATGTTATTTGCCTAACTCCTTGTCTTTTGCATGAATACTTGCCTATAAATAGGCAATGCATCCAAGCATAAGATATGTCACAAGAAGAGAGGAAGAGAGGGTGAGAAGAGAGTAATCCCACAAAATTGTGAGGTATTTGTGAGATAGTAAGTGAGGTGTTTTCTCCTAATAATAGAGAGATTTTGTTATTCTCCTATTAATAGAGAGAAGTTGTATTCCCACATTACTTAGTAAAATCCTTCTATACTTACCCGTGGAAGTAGCCAAATTGGGTGAACCACGTAAATTCTTGTGTGTCGTTTCTCATTTTATCTTATCCCTTACCTTTTGTCTTGTCGAGTTTGCATGTCAGCATCCTAACAAGCAATATCTTGTGCAGCTTTGAGCATTACTTAGATTTAACAATTTTACTGATAATTTTTTTAATTAATATTTATATTAATAATTTTTCTATAATTAATCTATCGACAGGATTAAGTACAAAACTGAGCGCCAAAATGTTTGCAAGCGATTCTAAGTTAAGAGGTAAATTCTAAAACGAGAAGACATCAAAACAACTTGTGATTAATCTACAAATATTTTAATGAAACTTATACTGACAGCACGCGATTCTGATGCGGTGACAGCCCACAACCTTTGCTTTGAATTCTAATAAATTCAACTGTAATGATAAATCATCAGGTTGTCCAACGAATTATTAATTCTATACTGAAAAATAAGAATCTACACTATATGAACTATTGATGTTGCACAAGTTTTTTAAGACGTCTAAATTAATTCTATATGAGATTCTATTTCATTGAAGGATTGGAAAATGGTGGTAATGTTCTCCGAAGTTGCGCATACGTGGAATGGAAAAATCAACACAATTGATGGAAACGTAGAGCTTCTTTTCTACGTTTTGTTTCGGGTCATTGAACCAAGCATGTTACGATGCCAGCTAATTACATTCCGAATTCTGAGTGCAAGTAAACTCATGTTTATGTTGACTACTTGGGCTCGTTGACCAGCTGGGTATCCTAGGTGTTGCAAAAGTCAAAGTAAACGATGGAATCATGGCCCTGTAGTGGCTCTAGCCTCCGTCTACTTGGTTATAAATCGAGATGAATGTTGAGCATCGATCGCACCATCTTCTTAATTGGCTAAATACTGAAATTAATACTATAGCTAGCATTAATTTTGCAGTAAACGAGAGATGACCGCCCCCCCACCACCATCCATGGCTTCTCGAATGACCGCTCTTTTTTTGAGGGTCCTCACTTTAGCTTTCCTTGTGGTATCACTTGTCATCTTGACCACCAATACTGGCACCTTAGAAATAGGCTTCGACGAGTTTAAATTCCGCTTCAAGGATATTTATTCTTATCGGTAAGTGATCGGATACATGATCCTTGCTAGAATTTGCCTTGCAATGCAAGAATTTGTGCATAACTAGCTAGGCACTAGCATTGATGCTATCATATATAATTATACAGGTTCTCTTCCTCTTGCCTTTTTTAAACTCGATTTTTTAGTGATTCGTAATATCTCTTACTCTCTATAAATCGCAGATACATGCTTGCGGCAATTGCATGTGGATTAGCGTACACAATTTTGCAAATTGCTCTCACTTTAAACCATATTGTCAAAGGAAACGGCGTCCAGACAAGTGGTGACGGCAACCTTGTGTTTGATTTCTATGGTGACAAGGTACAACGTTTAGAACATGATCGATCCCTCGATTTTATTGGAAGATTTCCATGTTTAAATTGACTTGAAAAGGGATGGACAAAGATTATAGGAAAACTCTAAAAACGACGGATATGAATTAAATGATTGTCGGGGAGTCTGCTCTGATCATATGGCCTAGCCCGGCCGTTGTCCTCCCATACATTCATACTCTAATTTATTCAGAAGACAATTTTGAGTATGATTTTTCGGTACCCGTTTACTCAGGGATTCTACGTTAATTACTCGTGCTTTTAAAGATGTTTTGCTTATAATATTTACCTTTTGAGAAACACAAGATTGTTTACAGTTTTCATATAAAATCAACAAGGTGACGTTGATAAAAAATAAAAATAAAAGTAAAAGTTGATTCTTCAAAACCAAGGCTGGCCCGTTTATTAGTGCATAAGATCCAGGAAGTTGCAGCCCAGACTAGCCTCTGAATTCTGATGAGAGATAATACTGCGCGGTGGAATCAAGCCGCAGGACTAGATCTGGCCTGACACCTGAAATAATTCCCTTTTGATATGTACATTTCTTAGTTGGAATTTTTTTTCCTGGATGATGGCTGGACACTTTCGTTTTGTGTTTGGGCAGGTTGTATCATACATACTAGCCACGGGTGCTGCTGCGGCTTTTGGAGCGACAAAAGACTTGAAGACACAATTTGCAGGGCTGGGAGGTGACAAGTTTTTCAACAAAGGTTATGCATCCGCTAGTCTCCTCCTCCTCGGATTTGTGTGCACGGCTATATTATCCGTTTTCTCATCATACGCTCTCCCAAAGAAAGTTTAATTGTATCAGCGCCTAGTTTCGTGTTTATAGTGTGTTTTGATTTTCCGTTCCAGTCCTAAGAAACCACCGTTCGCGTTCTCGCTTGGAATTTGTTTATCACCAATGTAATATATGTTGTCCTAGTTTCCTTCTGGCTAATTTAAAGCATATAGCTGCGGGGGCGAGAGTCTCACTTTGTTAAGCAGTTTACTGAATCAATGCCATGTTAATGTCTAGTTTTTTTATAGAAGAATTGAGCACATAAACTTCGGAACAATTTGTCACTCTAGCTACTAATAATTATCAGGCTCAGGCCCAGACAGCTGGAAAACCTAGCCATGTGGCTGCACCAGACTGGGTCTAGACTAGGTCCGGAAACCCAGCTTTGGTTGTGTGGCTGAAAAACAAGCCCATCATTCGCCCCGTTTTCTCTGCAATAACCTGGTTTCTGTAAAAAATGGCACTCGAAATAACGCACACTCGGCATCCATTTATTCACAGAATATTATCATGTCATCCCCGCTTACCGGTCGGTATCTTGATCCATCAAAGCGCTAGTTTTTACGTCAAATATAGACTTCAGATTTTTCATCAAATAATTTATTTGAACAGAAAACTAAAATTGACCGTTACAAGTATGAGTACTATCGATTCTCTCATGAACGGCATGCAAGATTGATTAGATTAAATAAAGAGTGGAGTATTATTTGATTAACTACACTAATAATTAAACGTTTATTTTCAAAGAGTTTGTAAATGGATCTTGGGTGTGGTGTGAATATCTAACTGTGGGAAATTGGCCGGCCTATCATATATACTGTACGTGCTGCCTTGTGACGCAAAGAGAGTGGATGGAAATGTCGGGAAATTTCATGCTCAGAGATTGTGGTTAGGAATCCATTCGACACAACTATAAAAATGTTAGAGAAAGAGACATTCATGACAGATTAAGTAGACTTGAATACATGTTTTAGAACCTGGCATGGTGTACATGTCCACTGAAAAACAATATTGTACATGGCATGCTTTTGCTAGTCTTTCCTTGAAATCTTACATAGATAATTAATTACAATATTAATTTTCATATCCGTTTGAGAAAAGCAATCTGCAGGACAAACCTATACACAGAGAAACAATATACACGAAAACAAAGATATATAGATAGCTTTGGTACTCAAACAAACATTAATTACAAGAATCTAGCTATAAAAGAAAGCAAAATCATCGATGAGGCCTGTATTACACTTTAATTGGAGAGCAACTGTTGAACAAGCACTGAAATCAGAGTGGTAGGATCTCCAAATAAAGCGGAAATAATGAGCATAATAGCTTTCTTTGCCTTTCTGATCCATGCTTTCTTGGTCTTGCTTGAACTTTTCCCACTTGGGAGTTCTAGTTCTCTACTTGGGATGGCACTTTGAAGTGCTAGGTAATTATCCGTCTCATTCACTTTGCCATCTTGAAGGAAATAACCCTTCGTCCACTTCTTCAAGATCATGTCCTTCACACATGCTACATGGTAACAATATTGACCACAGGAGGAAACATACGACCAGCCTTTGATTCCGTTCGAAGTTTTTCTACTTCCACAGCTACAGCATTTCGATGGCAGCTTCTCCCTCAGGTGTAACCTCGTGCCATCTTCAGCTGTTAAGGTACGCTGGAGCTTTAAACAGCTGGGATGGTAATCGTGTGGGTCAATCTTATTATGTGTGCACTGGTACACGAACCCTAATACATCTTGCCCACAAGCATCACAGAATCTTCCACCCCCTTGCGGGGCTCTGGAGTAAAATCTCAAGGTGCACTTCAAAAATGGATGGGAGGCAGATGGAGTAGCATTTGCGCATTCCTCGTGAAGATGGAAGCTGCAGTCTTCGTGCTTGCATTCGTAGCATGGGCCAAGCCCCAGTACTTTGCATCCGTTACATTCATAAGGCTGTCGTGGATACTTCAACACGAGAAAATGTTTGCCATGACTGGAATGTTTATTCTTGGTAATTGACCCCATCTGTTGAAGCAAAACAATAATAAATTTGCTTAATTAATCTCAAGGAAGTGCGTAATAAAACATGGAACCACACCATTTTGATCAGATATTGAATTCTTCTTTCCTCAGGAAAATTATAAACACGTATAGTGTTGTGTGAAATTCAATAGACCCAAACCGAAAAAAGAGAAGAATTGATCACCAAATAATATATTATGTCTTTATCCGAAATTAAGCTATATTTGTAAGAGAAATTGTTTCCGGATTGAAATGAAAAGAGGAGAAAGAAAGAAAAGTACGTAGTCTACCCGTTCAACAACAAAGATATTGTTTAGGAATTAAGAGAGCGAGTATCTAGGCGTGTATTTGAGATTTTTTATTTTGAATTTGAAGAAATCTCATTTAAAAAAAATATATTTTATGGATCTAATTAAGTGAATAAAATCTTAATTATTATATTTTTTTGAAAAAAAATATAGGCCTTAATCTAAACTCAACTCGAGAATTACTTTATAAATTTTAAAATTTTTTTAGCATCACGTCATGATTTTTGGAGACGTAGTTGAGAGTGTGCTAACACATGATATTCATCTTGTGATCACCAGACACCTGGCATGTATGCCTTTTTCGGAGATGTTATCCTCGGGAAAAGAAAAGGGGAAGCGGGGGTGCAATTAGGGATGCAGAGTGCGAAATCATTAAACCACTCGTCGAATAAAACAAGAATCATACATGAATTGATTTCACTCAATGCGAAGTACATAAAATTATATTAAAAGAACACACATGAATTCTTATCTTACCGAAATGTTCCCGCTAGGATCTCTGATGAATTGGTCTTGGCTCCCACTGCAGGCTTTATAAACGACGAGCACCTCTTTGATAACCAAGATGATGTGCGTTTATGTATGTATACAGTATACAGGAGTAGTTTGGTTTTTCATTCGAAGTGAAGGGCCTCCTCTGAGGGCGTGTGGTTTATATAGATAGGTAATTAACCGACTTTAAAAGGAAACATCCTGGAATTGAGGGTGGTTTCTTTGGTGGAGTGTATCGTAGCTACTGAGAAATTATATTGAGCTTGTGTATATTGCGTGTTTTTTGGTCAATCAGATTTTTATTACATTAATTTAATATCCAGATTAATTAAAATTAATCTATAAATTTTACAAACCAACATGTTCAAAGATTCTCGACTTTCAGTCGTCATAAAGAAATACAGAGATAAATATCAATCACAGGGAAGCCGTGCCTTGGGGGGTAAATTAGCTTCCATATAACGCAAGTACTGACTCGTGAGCCACGAGTTGGAGGGTTGGGAGGCAGGCTTGCACACGCAATTCATTTCAAGCTGATTTGCCTCCGTCTAGGAACTTCGGATGCCTTCTTTTCTTTTTCTTTTTCTTTTTCCTATTTTGGTCCATTTTGTCTGCAATACTCTCGTATCTAATAATTGTATTACTAATACTAAATCTTTTTTTTTTTACAGTATTTATTTGGTCTGATATTTTTCTTAGTTTAAGGTTATCCTTTGATCCTTATAGACAATTTGTCAAGCATGCAGCAGGCATCTTCAGTATACGCGGTAGAGGCTCTTTTATACAAGGCCCAGCTCAAATACAACAAATTCCAGTACACGCGAGACAAAACAAGCCTAAACAACATTAAATCTGGGATTTTTTACCTCATGTATAAGGGACCAAAATAAAACAAATGAGAAATCAAGGGTTAAATTGGGTTTGATCAAACGTTCAGGGATCTTTTGACAAATTAGCCCTTTTTAAACAGACGCGGAGGTATGCTAGCTAACTTCCGCGCTCTCAAAATCCTAAGCCTGGTCGGTTTCTTTTTATCAGCTTGTTGCTTCCTTGCCCTCCAATATTACTCGCTTTTAGATTAGAGGTAAATTGCTTGATTTTAATTTTTGTATTCTTCTAGAAGAAAAACTAATTTGTGTTTTATTATTTTTTTATTAAATTTCCAGGTAATTCTCTAATTCCAATTCCACTTCAAATTATCAAAACCTGAAAAATGGGTAAGAACGATTTCCTCACACCGAAAGCAATCGCTAATCGAATCAAAGCAATTTATGAGTTTTGATTTTTCAATACACACACACACGTGGTGTTTCCTGTGTTCTTGATGGACTTTTATGGCTCTGGCACTTTCCACCTCTCAGTCTCCTTTTTGTTTGTTTGAAGAAGTAACATCTGCATAATTATTAAGAAGAAAAAAATATATATAGCTACTGGCAGCACAAAATAACTTGGCTCAATATTGATGAAATTATAAAATTTAAAAATACCCTTAAACAGTCCACTAGTAAATTTCATGAGCCTCTGTGTGTGTGGATTCTTATTGGAAAGAATGAATTGGCTTATAATTAACGAGATGATACTCATTAATTACAATATGAATTAAGATTTGGAGTGATAAAAAATATTTTTAAATTAATTTACACATTAATCAAGATTAAGTCTTTTTGATATGATTTAAAAAATGCAGTCCCTACATCAATATGTTAAAAAATTTAATAGATTTTTTTTAAACTCTAAAAAATTAAAGAATATAGCAAAACTCTTCATCCACTGACTAGACCATTAAGTTAGAACACCAAGAAGTTCATCTTGTTTCCACAGCCTTGATCTCTACCCAAGATTCCGCGGGTTCATAGAGTTGTCGAGTTTTTGTCATGTGGGCTGAGTTAAATAAGCTGTAGTCTGGTGTCCTTCTAACCACTCGAATCTTACAATGGATTATTTAGTTGTTGGGTTTCTAGTTTGAGTTAAAATAATTATTTATAAAAAATATTATTTTAATATATTTATAAATAAAAATATTTTAAAAATTAATCATCACCACAGTCGAAATCACTATTTAAATATCTCAACTATTGTATTCCTTCTGTCAAAGAAAAAGAAATATTAAAAAAATCAAAGAAAATCTGACCACCGCCTCAGTTTCTCAGCAATAGCACCGAAAGGAAATTCGGTGACATTTTTCTTTCAAATATACGAGTAGGAAATATACAAGGAAAAAGGCACTCTCTCCGCACCTTAAACTTGTACGAAAGGAGGAGTTACAGTTTTCAATTGTAACTTTCCAAGGGAAAAAACCTTGCCTTGTTCTTGCTGGACGTGGCACCCAACCGAATTTTTGTGCTTAGTTTTTAAAATAATTTTTATTTAAAAATATATTTAAATAAGATTTTATTAATTTTTTAAAAGTTAATTTTATTATCATTACGTTAACATAATCTACAAATATTAAAAAAATTAATTTAAAATAAAGAAAAAAATATTTTTTTTAAATGTAAAAACAAACATTGAAAGGTAATGTTTTAATATATAGACGTGTCATCATGGTTGAAAATTAATCTACCAACCAACATGTTCAAAGATCCTCAACTTTCAGTCGGCATAATTGAAATATATATATATATATATATAGAAAACCATTTTTTTTAAAAAAATTAAGTTTGATAATGTAACGCTGATGCTTAGAATTTCCATGGACATGGGCATGGACTTAAAATATAATCAACAAAGAAATATAGAGATAAATATCAATCACAGGGAAGCTGTGCCATGGTGGGTAAATTAGCTTACGTATAACGCAAGTACTGACTCGTGAGCCACGAGTTGGAGGGCTGAGAGACAACACCGTCCATGCCCATGTCCATGGGAATGTTAAGCACCAATGAGAAATTTAGTCAACTTAATACGACATGGATGCCCGTTTCTATTTATATTTTCAAGGAATCTTCTTAAAGTAGAAGTTTTTTTTTTTTTAATTTCGAGTATAATAAGTTTCGTATTTTTTATTAAAAAAAGAGTCGGTTGTGACTTGATGCGTGCATGGACAGTGTTGCATAACAACTCGAGGCATTTTTTCCCAAGTCAGATGGAATATTCGATACTTACTTAATCACCCCTATTTCGAAAGCCTAAATTCGAAGGAAAATCACTATAATATTTTCTTTCTATTGCAGGGCAACACTTGATAAGCAAACCATGTAATAATAAGCTTGATTATTGATTTGCAGGTCTCTTGTGCACCGCCAGTACGTGATGATATTTATAATTAATTTTAAGCAGTAGTACTATCGATTCTCTCATGAACGGCATGCAAGATTGATTAGATTAAATAAAGAGTGGAGTACAATTTGATTAACTACACTAATAATTAAACGTTTATTTTCAAAGAGTTTGTAAATGGATCTCGGGTGTGGTGTGAATATCTAACTGTGGGAAATTGGCCGGCCTATCATATATACTGTACGTGCTGCCTTGTGACGCAAAGAGAGTGGATGGAAATGTCGGGAAATTTCATGCTCAGAGATTGTGGTTAGGAATCCATTCGACACAACTATAAAAATGTTACAGAAAGAGACATTCATGACAGATTAAGTAGACTTGCATACATGTTTTAGAACCTGGCATAGTGTACATGTCCACTGAAAAACAATATTGCACATGGCATGCTTTTGCTAGTCTTTCCTTGAAATCTTACATAGATAATTAATTACAATATTAATTTTCATATCCGATTGAGAAAAGCAATCTGCAGGACAAACCTATACACAGAGAAACAATATACACGAAAACAAAGATATATAGATAGCTTTGGTACTCAAACAAACATTAATTACAAGAATCTAGCTATAAAAGAAAGCAAAATCATCGATGAGGCCTGTATTACACTTTAATCGGAGAGCAACTGTTGAACAAGCACTGAAATCAGAGTGGTAGGATCTCCAAATAAAGCGGAAATAATGAGCATAATAGCTTTCTTTGCCTTTCTGATCCATGCTTTCTTGGTCTTGCTTGAACTTTTCCTACTTGAGAGTTCTAGTTCTCTACTTGGGAGGGCACTTTGAAGTGCTAGGTAATTATCCGTCTCATTCACTTTGCCATCTTGAAGGAAATAACCCTTCTTCCACTTCTTCAAGATCATGTCCTTCACACATGCTACATGGTAACAATATTGACCACAGGAGGAAACATACGACCAGCCTTTGATTCCGTTCGAAGTTTTTCTACTTCCACAGCTACAGCATTTCGATGGCAGCTTCTCCCTCAGGTGTAACCTCGTGCCATCTTCAGCTGTTAAGGTACGCTGGAGCTTTAAACAGCTGGGATGGTAATCGTGTGGGTCAATCTTATTATGTGTGCACTGGTACACGAACCCTAATACATCTTGCCCACAAGCGTCACAGAATCTTCCACCCCCTTGCGGGGCTCTGGAGTAAAATCTCAAGGTGCACTTCAAAAATGAATGGAAGGCAGATGGAGTAGCATTTGCGCATTCCTCGTGAAGATAGAAGCTGCAGTTTTCGTGCTCGCATTCGTAGCATGGGCCAAGCCCCAGTACTTTGCATCCGTTGCATTCATAAGGCTGTCGTGGATACTTCAACAAGAGAAAATGTTCGCTATGACTGGAATGTTTAATCTTGGTAATTAATCCCATATCTGTTGAAGCAAAATAAATTTCTCAATTAATCTCAAGAAGTGCGTAATAAAACACGTATAGTGTTGTGTGAAATTCAATAGACCCGAACCGAAAAAAGAAGAAGAATTGATCACCAAATAATATATTATGTTTTTATCCGAATATTAAGCTTTATTTATAAGAGAAATTGTATCCGAAATTAAGCTATATTTAGAAGAGAATTTATTTCCAGATTGAAATGAAAAGAGAAGAAAGAAAGAGAAGGACGTAGTCTACCCATTCAACGACAAAGATATTGTTTATGAATTAAAAGAGCGAGTATGCATGCATTTGAGAGTAGGCTAACACATGATATTCATCTTGTGATCATTAGACACCTGGCTTGTATGCCTTTTCGGAGATGTTATCCTCGGGAAAAGAAAGAGAAAAGCGGGGATGGAACAAGGCAGAGTGCGGAACCATTAGACCACTCGTTGAATAAAACAAGAATCATACATGGATTGATTTCACTAAATGCGAAGTGCATAAAAATATATTGAAAAAACACAAATGAATTATTAATCGTAATAAATAAATACCGAGCAGATAAAATATTATCTTACTGAAATGTTCCCGCTAGGATCTCTGATGAATTAGTCTTGGCTCCCACGGCAGGCTTTAGAAACCACGAGCACCTCTTTGATACCCAAGATGATGAGCGTTTATGTTTGTATACAGGACCAGTTTGGTTCTTTTGTCGAAGTGAAGAGCCTCCTCTTAATGCATGTGGCTTAAATAGATAGGTAATTAACCGACCTAGAAAGGAAACATCCTGGAATTGAGGGTGGTTTCTTCTTCTTTTTTTGGTGGGGTGGAATATCGTAGCTACTGAGAAATTATATTGAGCTTGAGCATATTGCGTGTTTTTTGGTCAATCAAATTTTTATTATATTAATTCAATTCACTGATTAATTAACATTTATAAATTTAAGTTTTGATTCCATTTTATCTGGTTCCTTTTCAACACAGCTGAAATTTATATTTCACTAAGAAATCGAATCCCAAGAACAGAAACTCGACACAGAAAGCATTCTATAACAAGGCAAAAGGGTAAAGAAAAATGAGTTTTCTCAAACAATACAGGGAGCAAATATTGATCCTTATATACAATTTGTCAAACATGCAGTAGGCATCTTCAATATATGCAGTAGAGGCTCTTTTGTACAAGCCCCAGTTCAAATACAACAAATTCCAGGACACCCGAGACAAAACAAACCAAAATAACATTAAATCTGGGATTTTTGAGGTCATGTATAAGGGACCAAAATAAAACAAATGAGAAATCAGGGGTAAAATTGGGTTTGATCAAACTCTCAGGGATCTTTTCACAAATTAGCCTTCTTTAAACAGACGCGCAGGTATGCGAGTCAACTTCCGCGTTCTCAAAATCCTAAGCCCGGTCGGTTTCTTTTTATCAGCCTTGCTTCTTCTTCTTCTTGCCCCCCCAAAATTATTCGCTTCTAGACTTAGAGGTAAATTGCTTAATTTTAATTTTAGTTTTCTTCTAGAAGAAAAACTAATTTGTGTTCTATTATTTTTTTATTAAATTTCCAGGTAATTCTCTAATTCCGATTGCAAATCAATTTATCAAACCCTAAAAAATGGGTAAGAACGATTTCCTCACACCGAAAGCAATCGCGAATCGAATCAAAGCGAAAGGTCTTCAAAAACTCCGATGGTACTGTCAAATGTGTCAGAAACAATGTCGGGACGAGAACGGATTCAAGTGCCACTGTATGAGCGAGAGCCACCAGCGGCAAATGCAAGTCTTCGGTCAAAATCCTAACAGAATCATCGACGGCTACTCTGAAGAATTCGAAAACGAATTCCTTGACATGATGAAACGGAGCCATAGGTTTTCTCGTGTCGCGGCGACCGTGGTTTATAATGAGTATATTCATGATAGGCATCATATTCATATGAACTCGACGCAGTGGGCGACGTTGACGGAATTTGTCAAGTATCTGGGGAGAACTGGAAAGTGTAAAGTTGAGGAAACGCCCAAAGGGTGGTTCATTACTTATATTGATAGGGATTCAGAGACGATTTTCAAGGAGAGCATGAAGAATAAGAGAGTTAGAGCTGATTTGGCCGAGGAGGAGAAGCAGGAGAGGGAGATTAAGAAGCAGATTGAGAAGGCTGGAGAGTTGTTTACTGTTAACAATGATGGTGTGGAGAGAGGTGATGTGGAAAATGGTGAAGTGCGGCCAGCAAAGGAGTTGAAATTGGACAGTGGTGTGAAGGTTGGTTTCGCGCTTGGTTTGAAGAGTAATAATGTTGGGAAAGATAGAGGGGATAGTTCTAGTTCTAGACTGGTTTTTGAGGAAGTTGAGGACAAGGAGAGGAAGCTGGGGAGAAGTAAGGAAAGTAGCAATGGAGGTAAAAGTGGGAAATCAGCATTGGAGGAGTTGATGAAAGAGGAAGAGAAGGCCAAGGAAAGGAGTAACAGGAAGGATTATTGGTTATTCGAAGGTATTATTGTTAAGGTAATGAGTAAGGCTTTGGCAGAGAAAGGGTATTATAAGCAGAAAGGGGTAGTGAGGAAAGTGATTGATAAGTATGTTGCTGAAATTGAGATGCTTGAGAGTAAGCATAAGTTGAGGGTCGATCAGGAAGAGCTCGAGACTGTGATACCGCAGATTGGGGGTTTAGTGAAAATAGTGAATGGGGCGTATAGAGGTTCCAATGCCAGGTTGTTGGGAGTGGATACAGAGAAGTTTTGTGCCAAGGTGCAGATAGAGAAGGGAATTTATGATGGGAGAGTGCTCAAGGCTGTTGAATATGAGGATATTTGCAAGCTTGCGTAGTGAATTGTTCAATTTTTTTAGTTGAGTTGTGGAATTGCTCTTGTAGTTTTCCATCTATTGATCTCGTGGAACATGTAACGTATCTTTTCATGATTAATTAATGACTTTGGAAAGTTGTTTATCCGCAAGCTTTTCTTTAGTGTTCACATTCTCCCCAAACCCAATCTTACTCGCTTTCTTTATGGCTATGTGATTTCTACTGTCATTACTATATCTGTTTGAGATTTTGGTCTAGAAGTTCCCCATGAAGTTTATGTTTTTCTGCTGTCTCTGAATTTTGCAGAGAATTGTTTAAAATTTAAAGTTTGTGCTTTCTATACGACTTTACATGAATTTGGTCTCTTTCATGTGATTTCCAAAATGGAGTTGATTGTAGTTTCTAGCTGTGTTAAAGAGGTCATCAAAAGAGTTATCCCTTTTATTCACAGTGCGTTGCAGATGATTCCAAGCATCAGGTAGCCATGTGCTTTGATTGTTTAATCCATCTGTTTTTATTTTTTGTTGTGAACTCATTCACTCCCTTGAAAGTTCAGGGGCCCAATTGATGTGATCATCGTTTTTTTTCTGAATGTTTGACATAGATTTCTTGATCCTAACATCAGTGCACTCCTAATGCTCACAACTCATTCGTAGGGTATTAGGTCTTCACACTCAGAATCTCCTACCCTATTGTTCTGGATCTCATCGTTATGATTTTTTGTTTCTCGATTGACAGCATTGTACATATGTGAGAAGAAGTGTTAAGTGCTCGACAACTATAATGGCTGGAAATGTGGAACGGCCCTTTTCTTTGCTCTCTCGCATGTTTACCATTCATCATAAAAAGAATGTTTGGTTTATTGGGTCATTATATGGCTCTACGTTCCAATACTATACTAGGGATGGGAAAAATTGCATATGGGCAACCACCGAGATTGAAATATTTAAAAGATTTAGTGGATGAGCACTGATCCCTCAGCTTCTCCAAAAACCGTGCAAAAAGCGGGTAATTGTGGTTGGAGAAGTTGATGTAGAACGAGAAGGCTTAGGAGTGGAGCAATCAGAAGGACTGTTAGTTGCGTAAAGATATCGTTGCTGAGGTGATGAGATTGGCAGCAGAAGGGTACTGCAAGCAGATATGGGTAGTGACGAAAATGTCAGAAAAGTTACATTAGTGAAGCTATTGATCAAAAAGAGCTTGAGTTGTGGTTCTGCTGATTGGAGAGAGGGTCCAGTGCGAAGCGAGGTTGCTAGAAGTGAATGCAGAGAAGTTTTGTGCCTAGTAGCAGATATAGAAGGGAGTTTTGTGATGGGAGAGTGCTCAAAACAGAGCATGAGGGTACATGCAGACTTGCCTAGTGAGTTCTATGCATATTTTACTTTCGTGGTTGCATTGGCGTTCAAAGATTTTTCCTTGTAATTTTAAGTCTTCTCTTGCATATGCAATGTTTATTTTATGGTTTTGGATCTCTCCAGATTTTATGACGACTCAAAGCATGGTTATCAAGGAAAACAAAGTCGTGTACACTTCTATTATCGTCCTATTAAAATTGCATGAAAGATGATAACTTGATGTTCCGGAATTATCCATAATTTGAATTTTTTTGTGTGTATCCTTATCGATTTATTTCTAACACCTTGACCTCAAGAATTATGATGCTTGGCTGACAACATGCAGCTCTACTATTTCCCACTAGTCAGGTTGCTAAATAGTATTTTCTGATAGAGAAACAAGCAGAAATAAGGAAAGTGGTGAATAATCTGAGGGTTGCCCATTTTACATGGATAATCAAGCAACAGTTGAGAATGATATCCTAAAGAAGCAAAACCCAAAGAATAAAATAACGGGAAAGTCTTCTCTAGGTTTTCCCTGTAAATTGCTTTGACGGTAAACTCTCTAGTGGAAGCTATTCATTTAAGAAGCTAAAGCAATGCCATTTGTATTCCTTTTTATCTTTTGGTCCTATGTTGTTTTTCAGACGTGGAGTGTGGCTGTGATGGGGGAGCTTGTTAGATTAGGGAGATGTTACCCGTGCGATTTTACAGTGGAAGATCTTCCATGAAACCCCTGTTCAACTCATTTTTTCTTGTTCAACTGAGGTTCCATGCTTGTGAAATTGGCTACCAGGTAAAGAAATACCTCAGGAATTTCTATGGTAAAGGATAATAATTTCATTTGAATATTCTCGTGTTAGGTCATTTATCAATTATCAACATGTTGAATTCTCATCCTTGCAGGTTTTAGCTGTTCTGGTTTGATATGTATTAGGCTTGAAAATCTCCACTAGTTGTAAGGTATGAACATTTCACAGTTAGAACAATTGCTAATCGTTCATAGCTGATTGATCAGTGGAACACTATAAAGTTGTGAAAGACGCCTTTATTTTCAGAATATTGCCATATATAATAGAAGTTTCTTATCAACAATTTTACTGAATGATGCGGCGATTGTGATAGGTGCATGTAATTCGATGATAATAGGTCCCCATTGATTGTTAAGATCCAACCCTCCATGATCTGAAAAACTTCACCACAAGAAATCCAGCATCTGATGGTAAAGATTTAGTAAAAAAAAATGTATTCATCCCTACCATTGCTCTTATTTCTCTTCTTGTTTCTATTTGTTTTAGGGATATACCCTAGTCTTACTGGGAATCCATGGCTCGAATTCTTAAGCAGGTGACTGATCGTAGATTTCTCATCTATGAACTCCCTTTGCAACTGATGAGGCAACAGTTCGGATTTCTCATCTATTAATGCCCCTCGCCACTGTGAACGAAAACAGTGATTAAGTGCATTTCGTTTGATCACCAGCTACGCTGCAACTGCTGCGCAAAATGCTGAATTCTTGAAGCGGTGAAGGAAATACTGCTGCCGCTTCATGTTGTGTTTCTGTTGTAATCTTGGCTGCACCATCAGGTGCTTGGAAAAGGAATTATAGCTGCTGTTTCATGTTCTGTATTCGTTGTAATCTTGTTACACCATTAATGCCTCCCTGAGATTTTAGCTGTTCTTGATCCCCCCTTTCGTACAATGTGCACATAGGAAAAAGGTTTTTATAAAAAACGTCTGCAATCCGACTTGATTTAAAGTTGTTCTATGTAAAAGAAATAGCTCCTCACTCTTACTTCGCTTTGGGAGATATTTGGCAGTGGTTAGCAGTTCGTTGTTAGCAGAACATTCAACAGACACGTGTGAAGAATATGTCAATTAAGCTGAACACAGGAAGTCGTCAAGTCCAGGAAGCGATTGGGACCCACTACCTTAAATGCTTTTCCGGCCAACACTAGCCAACGGCCGCCAAACCATAATTAATAATAAATATGACAGCACATGAAGTTCGGATGACAAATGATCTGCACTCGAACAAAATAGCAAATAAGAAAATATATCCAAGTCACCGCACCATAGTTTGAACATCGACACGGGCGGGTTAGGATTTAAAAAATTAATTCAAGTCAATCTAAATTTTGTTTTAAATAAACTAAAATATTTTTTAAAAAAAAAATATATCAAGAATAAATCAATTATCTCTTCAGTATATTAGTCAGGTCAGGTAAAGTTTTTAATTTTTTTAAATTATCTAGGCTTTAAAATTACGTTGTGCACGTAATCCTTTTTAGAACTAAAATATAATAAGGGTTAATAGAGGAATGAACTAACTAAATTTGAAAGAAAAAGAACAAAGGAAAATTTTAGACCTTTAATTGTTAAACATGCTTTCTCTATATGTTTTTTAAAAAAAAACAATAAATAGATTAAAAAAAACACTTGCGGTTTTCCTTCCGCCGTGGCTAACAAGCATGGAGTATTTAGCTAGAGAAATAATCTTTTCAGAATATAAACACTAGAAACTTTATAAAAGTTGAGTTTATTAATCAAAAGAGTTATTGATCCTCTCTGCATCTCTATTCTGTAATAAGTTTTCGTTTGATGTATAAAGATATTGTTTATATTCTTTTGGACTCACAGATCTTCAAATTACCCAACAGGATTTTCCATTAAAATATGTTGAAAAGGGTAACAAATAAATTAATAGTGTCATATTTTTTACCATTCGCAAACTTATTCTTATTTGAATTTTGTTATCAAATGTAAATCAACACGTGTATTGATCATCTAAATTAAAAAGGATAAAGTATAAGCTTGATTTATTTTTTAGCTAAAATTCGAGGTAAATGATGGAATTTCATATATTAAAAAATTGTCTTAACCCAATAATTTAAGTTATTAAATAAAATTTTAAAATATATTTTATATTATTTTCTGATACATCTTCTTAAATGAAAATTCATTAAGTGTAAAACTTTTATAAATTCACAATACTCTCTGTTTATTTTTTATTAAATAAATAGAAATGATAAGATTCAAACTCATGACTGCTTGGTTATTAAAGTTTTGATATCATGTCAAAGAACCAATTCAATCTAAAAACTTAAACTATTAGATGATGTCGTGATATATGATTTATATATTATTCCATCTAACATCAAAAAATCAAGTAGCCAAGGAACGAGGCTCATGAGTTAGATAACCAGTTAATCAATCAGTCCTAACAATATTATCAATTACTCTTGGTCAAGGTGATTAATAGGTTGTATTTGATTTTTAGTAGGCTAATGTGGCATGTGGCTAATACCTAAATAATATCCCATTTGATGAAAATGAGGACTCTACATGCTCAAATAAATATCTTTTTAGAAAGAAAAAATATGATAATATTTTAGAAAATGATACTTTTAAAATATATATGCAGCAAATAATGAAAATTATGAAAATTTATTTTGAAGGTTTTATAGTGTATTTATAACTTATAAGTCTTGTCTATTTATGAAGATGAAAGACTCAAGTGTAATTTAAATGTTATAATATTTTAAGTTATACTGTGAGTTGTATTCCATCCATTTCATCTAGCTAAAAGATGGTGATCTAAGTGGCTATAAAATATTTTAATATATTTAATAGTCGTGATGGAGTATAGACTTATTTAATTAAGTCTGTTTATTAAAAAATAATCTCTCTATGATTTTATATAAAAATACACAAGATCAATAGTGTTAAACTCAATCATCTTCTAAGTTTAGCTAGTGCCAGAACCAATTTTCCTGGGTTAGGCGCACTATTGAGCTCATTTGTTGTTGAGTTTAGCACTAGACCTGTTGCACCTTGAGTTTGGCACACTGTCACGCTTATTTGTAGCTAGGTTTGGTTAGCATTAGATCTATCATGCTTGGGGCTTGGCACACTGCCACACCTAATTGTTAATAAGTTTAATGCTCAGGGCTTGATACATTGCCAAGCCCAACCGTGAATAGATCTGGCTAGTTTTGTACCTAATGCGTCTTTATTGGGGTGTTTTTTGCTACCAAAAAATTTATACTCGTAATTTTTTTTTAATTTGATGTTATTTAGTAAAAATATACTCATGAAATCTTGATTCATTATTAGCCCTAGAGTCTTTACAATATAATAATATGCAAAGACTTTAATTAATTTTTTAGTTCAGGTCGAAAGATGAGTTTTGCTTATATAAAAAAGGGTGCAAAATACAAAAAAATATTCATCTAGACTAAGAGAAACTCTTTTAGACATAAAATATTAAGAATTTGTATTTAAAAAAACTATAAGACATTAAGGATGTCATGATCATCATCTATATAAAATTCTAAATAAGTTTGTGAAACATAAAGAGGGTGGAACTATACTTATAAATTTTTAAGTAATTATAATGAGAGCCTGTAACTTTCCCAATATTGTCATCGAGGCATAATAGTCTCCCATTAAAGAGTAGTGATTGAATGATGTTATTATTATACTAGAAAGACCAAGTTTATCTCTTGAAACCAAGTTTATCTCTTGAAAAGTGAGGTTAATATACCGAGGAGAAAAGGTTGTGCAAATGGCAAAGAAGATAAGTTTGTCCCTTGATAATTCGAGGGATTACTACTCTTAACGAGATCAAGTTAATCCCTTAATGAGTTGTGTATATATCACTAAGAAAACCCTTTAAAAATTAGGGTTTTTTTTAAAAGATTTGTGCATGTAGCACAAGAAAGATTACATCTATTCATTGGAGATTGATGTATATAACACTACAGAGATCATATCCATTACTTTGAGGTTGATATATTATCACGAGGAAAACTACATCCATCCCTTAAAAATTGATGTATGTAGTATTGAGGCAATCATATTTATCCATCTAAAATGGTTACATGTATCACTATTGAGATCACATTTATTCATTTACTAGAGATTGATGCATATAATACTAGAGAGGCTGTATATATATCTATCATATTCATCACTTGAAAATTGATATGTACAACACTAAAAAAAATTATGTTTATCCCTTGGAGATTGATTTATATAGCACTGAGATAATCATATTCATTTTTTGAAGATTGATTTATATAACACTGAGACAATCGTATTTATTCTTTGAAATTTGATGTATATAACATTAAGAAAATCATATTTATCCATCAATTGAAGATTGATGGATATACTATTTATATCTATTTTTTAGAGATTGATACATGCAATACTAGGAAAACTACATCTATTATTTTCTAAGAGAATTGCACATTCCGTTGATAATTATAATTATTGAAGGATTTTCAACTATTATTTAGAGCAAATAAAAGATTATTTTAAACAAGTTATTTATATTTAAAAAACTTATATTTTTATTAAGGATGCTACATTTTGATATAATCTAAGTGATAGCAGTGGACTAATCACAACTAAAATTTAACACATTACTAAACATAAATATGATTTAGTTTTATTAGTGTCGTATTTAATATCCAAAACTTGACATGTTACTAACTTTAAATATAATTGTGTCACAATTTAACCTAAAATATTTTTATATAGATATATTTATATTTTAAAAAATTTATATTTATATTTTTTTGTCTAGTATTTTTTAATAAAAAAATATAGCGGTGAAATCTTGGCTACGAGTAAAGACGGCAGCACCGCAACAGACGATGAAAAAATAGAAAGGAAACACACAGAACGAATTCACCCTTTAAATTTATTATTATATTATTTTGTTTATTCTTTTTCTACTCTTACCAAGGGAGTCGCGCAAGGTTAGCTATCGTATTAATCATTGGTTACTCTAGAAGCACGTTCAAATACCAGAACGCGCTTTCCTTCAAATTCATGCCCCGCCCCTGAATGGCTAACAAAGTATACATAACTGGATGAACGTGCTGTTATAAATTGCGGTAAAATCATATTTTTTAAAATCTTTTATTTTTTAAATAATTAAAATAATATTTTTTTAATTATTTTGACATGACAGTGTTAAAAATAAAAAATATTATTTTAATATATTTTTAAATAAAAATATTTTTAGAAATAGTTTCTACTTTATTTTCAAACAAATTATAAAATTGTAAGCTAAGCATTAAAATTAACTTCTTTTTTTAACCATATCTTTGAGCTGCATAGGAAAAGACATGGTATTAGACTCAACTTCGATAATTTAAAAAATTCATATTCTCTAAATTAAATCAAATAAAAAAATATTAATGAGGTAAAACTTAGAAAAATCAACTTTGATATGTGATGAAAGTGTTTTTGAAAATATGATTGTGAATATTTTTTAAAATATTTTTTATTTTAAAATGTATTAAAATAATTTTTTATTTTTTAAAATTATTTTTAATATAAATCATTAAGAATAATATGAAAATATTAAAAAAATATTAATTTAAAATAGAAAATAAAAAAATTATTTTTTAAAAAATACTTTAAAAATAAACAAAACATTAATTTACATAGTGAAACTCAATCTAATTAAATTTATTTTTGAATGGATAACTTATTTCAGGATGTCAGACCTTGATCCGACAACTACGAAGAAATGGACGTTAAAAATTGGTGAACAACGTTATTATAAAAAATCCACCGTCGGATTACTTAAAAGCTGAGATGGCAAGAACGGGGACGATCAACATTCAACACTGCCGTGAGTGAAGTTCTAGTCTAGTGGTGGAAGGGCTTGTTCCTTTTCTCTGTATCAGAAGGCTTGTCTCTTTTCTCTGTATCAGGGGTTCAAACCTCACTATGCATGCCTGTTATTCCTGTGATGTCTTACTTGTTTATTGGGCTTGCAAGATGTTTAATGAACTATATGGATTAGTCGTAATGCGCGTAAACTGACTCGGGCATCACTCGTGAAAAAAAAAAAACATTCAACACTGCCCCACAATCAATAACCCCCATCGATAAACGAATTCGTGATAGGAACCTACATGCATCATCAATGAGGGAGGGTGTGCAGTTCATCAATCCATATGTTTAGCTCTCCTGCCCCAACCAAACTCCTTTAATACACAAGTACTTGCTAACACTGCCAGCTCTATATTTTGTTTTACGGAGAGATCGAAGTACCAAATCTCATTTGCATCTTGAACAGAATCTTTTCAAATTCACAGGGGTTGCTTCTTCTTCTTCTTCTGTCTTTTCGTGAACTGGGTCGCTCTCATTTGATCTTCAAAATGAAGGTGACTGTAGTTTCTCGCAGTGGTAGAGAGGTCACTAAAGGGGGCCTTGAGCTCAGTGATTCGGTATGCTGGGTGCACATTTTCTATTTTGTATTTATGACTAGTATGTTTGGTTGATATGAAAATCCAGGACAAAGAACTGTGGGTTTTGATTTGTAAGTTTGTCTCTTTTGGTTGTTTTGTAGGCTACAGTAGCTGATCTGCAAGAGGCTATTCATAAGCGAAGTAAGTTCCTTATTTTGCTTCTCTCATCTTGTAAAAAGATCGAAACTTTGGTGTTAAATTACTATCGGGACCTTAGTACGGTGTCCCTCTCTCTCCCCTTGATTTCATGTCCCGGGTATGATTTATTTGTAGAAGAGCATGAATTGTGATGCATCTTTGCTCCTCTGTTGCAATTTAGATTTTTGGAATTGGAATGCTGCTTCTTTCTGTTTCATGGTTTTGTTAAGAGTATGAAGATTTTGCTTAGGGTGCGAATATATGTTCTTTCTAACAGCAACTTATCAAATATACTAACTTAATAGCTGAAAAACTAGACTTGTGTATGTATTTGAAGAAGATTCTGTCTTTGGATTTGAGTTTGCTTAATTATTTACTTACTTTCTTTGTACAATAGGCTCACCACTCATTTTTATTCTCCAAATCATCAAATCATGTTGGGTTTTATATTGAGTAGTTTCTTTCTTGCAAAAAGCTTCTGAGAGTTATTTGATTTGATGTTTCATACATCATTATGATGAAACTAACAAGATCGGAGTTGCAAATATATCAGTGGCATATGTTCTTTAAAATCGAGAATAAGAGATCTTCAAAGCATGAGATTGGTTCTGAACTTTGAATTTTTTGTTGCCAAATTTCAAATTTATGTCTATTTTCTTTTTTACTCGAGCCCCTACTTTCCTTACCAAGGAACCATATGTAAGTAAGGAGTGTTTGTGTGTGTAGTTGGAGCATCAGATGCAGTTTTATTTCAATAACCTTTCTTCATGTCTTACATCAACAGCCAAAAAATTCTACCCTTCTAGACAGCGGCTGACCCTACCTCTTCCACCGGGATCAAAGGAAAGGCCTGTTGTCCTTAGCTACAAGAAGAACCTCAAAGAATACTGTGATGGGAATTTGAATAGATTAACTGTTGTTTTCAAGGACCTGGGTCCGCAAGTTTCCTACCGCACACTCTTTTTCTGTGAATACTTGGGTCCTTTGGTGCTCTATCCTGTTTTTTACTACTTCCCAGTCTATGAGTTTTTTGGCTACAAGGGGGAGCGAATCATCCACCCAGTTCAGACATATGCATTGTACTACTGGTGCTTCCACTATTTCAAACGCATCATGGAAACATTTTTTGTGCACCGATTTAGCCATGCAACCTCGCCACTCTCCAATGTATTTCGAAATTGTGCTTATTATTGGACCTTTGGTTCCTTTATCGCTTACTATGTGAACCATCCCCTTTACACCTCTGTTAGTGATCTTCAAATGAAGATTGGATTTGGATTTGGTTTGGTTTGTCAACTCGCAAACTTGTATTGCCATACGATGCTGAGGAATCTTCGCCGTCCAGGTGAGAATGGTGGCTATCAAATTCCAACCGGGTTTCTCTTCAATATTGTGACATGTGCAAATTACACAACAGAGATTTATCAGTGGTTAGGTTTCAACATTGCAACACAGACTGTTTCAGGCTACTTTTTTCTTGTGGTTGCTACTTCCATCATGACCAACTGGGCCCTTGCAAAGCATTGGAGATTGAAGAAGGTAACTCTCTGTAATTTTGGTTGAACTAGTAGCTTCAAATATGTTCTTGCATTTTCTACATAAGAAGTTAAAAAATCGCAAGTCTTTCCCTGCACATAGGGCAACCGTGGGTTGTTGTGGCAGTAAGATCTTATAGCTTATAAAAGATGGTTCGATATAGACAGCATTAGATTACTAGCTTCTGAACTTCCATATAATCACACTTATAATGTGCCACCTGTAATGCATATCTTTTTAGGTATGTATTGTGGGTGGGCCTGCATGCAGATTTGGATTTGAAGCCTATCAGAATTTAGATGGATTTAACTGATTCAAATTTTCTGATCCTATCACATTCATCAATATAAGGTGTTCACTAGTTGCTGAGTTTTTTAACCGGATCTGCATCACAATGTTTCGTCTTTCCCTGGAAAATTTATAGTCTTCATATTACTGAAGGATGATATAATGGAAAAGCAATTTCTTTTATCCAGAGTCGATACTCGTGAGTGGAATTTTGGGCTTGAAGGAAACACATGCACAACATCTCGTCCCTTTTTCTGCTTCCTTGTCTTGTCTTGGCATGGTTTTATGTCATGGATCAAATCATCTCAAAACAGCTAAATAAAAAAGTGTTTTCCTTTCGTTCCTGTTTTTGGCATTTGTTTTTTTTGTTACTTACACTCCATCCTGCCATCTGCAGCTATTTGATGGAAAGGACGGAAGACCCAGATATCCACGCCGATGGGTTATATTGCCCCCATTCCTGTAGAATAACTGGTATCTCTGCCACTAGTCAGCTTCTTTGGTACATCATCTGATTCGGTGTCAGGAATCTCATGTTTCTGGGGACTGTGCCCCTGTCCAGTAGAAAGTGGAGCACACGTTCTCATTGTCTTTTATTGTAGACAACATAAATAAATTAACGGAGACACTCGGCGATGGAGATACTTCACTCCATAATCCTTTATTTCTCTTCCTGTCTTGAATTATCTGGAATAGATTTACTTAATCGTGTTGGTTTGTTTCACTCATTGAAATGGTGGCATGGTTATGAGTTTTGTGCTTCCTCAGCTCTTTCCTTTCCATTCAAAGCGGGATGTATTATTCCATGAATCTAGCATAAACCCATGGCTCATTTCGTCAAATTGCAATATGGGTTACGTTGCCTGATAAGTGAT
The DNA here is from genome assembly GCA_015708895.1 of Populus ilicifolia. Lineage (NCBI taxonomy): Eukaryota > Viridiplantae > Streptophyta > Magnoliopsida > Malpighiales > Salicaceae > Populus > Populus ilicifolia. The sequence goes on along the minus strand of SRLM01000375.1, from coordinate 2,163,845 downwards.
ATTTTTGCACGCTGACCATTGCTAGGTGCCGCATTATGAAACCCAACTTCATGGTCTCGGTGTAGACATTGAACTACAGTTCATTAAATGCAAATTTTCAAAGCATGCAGGGTAGAAGCCACGACAATGGAGGGCTGATATCCTCTCCAGCTTTTTATGCCAATTATGGCCAAAGCAGTTTTTGAGTGCCGGGTGGGAATTTATTATCAAGATCATATTAGAGGATACGCCAGTATAGGAGAGGAGATTTGTTTTGCCAAGAGGACGTCATTTTATGATCCGCAAGAGAAGCCTGCATACGACAGGCAATGTGTTAATCGCCACATTTATCTAGCAGATGTCTAATTCACGAGAAAACTGCAAATTGATGTGCCAAAACTACACCTTTTATATGCAAATTCATTCGATCCCTTGGGATTACTTCATATTTATATAGAGCTCGGAGTTCTGGTAGATATGATTATTGATACTTCGCAAAAGTTGACCACTGGTTTTTGGTTTCTAGATCTATAACCAAATCATCATTGCTACTGGTGACATTCTAAGGCCTATACAGTACCCACCAAGCTGAGAGGGAATGTATGGTGTTTGCACTCAAGAGATTCAGAATTTCCAGCTTTTTTGTCCCCCATCGCACCCACCCTTGTGATTCATATGCTTCGACTGGCAGCATTGTCCATGCAAAAGAGAAAGGGTCCGTCCGAGCCATTGAAGCCCACTCCAACTATTATGTGCTGGAAAAGGCAGCTCCAGCTAGCTTGGAATAACCATTTTAGCGAAAAAGTAAACGCTGGATCATATTATTTATCCAACGCAAATCTGTGATTCTTCCATGAATCATGGCTTGCCATTTCATAATCAAGGGAAAGTTCCTACCTTTTTACTCGTGAAGGGAAAAGAAGTGTAATAGAAATGCACATGTCCACCTCTAACATGCTCAAATAGTGGACTGTACTGACACGATTGAAAAAAACTTAAAAAAAGGGTAAATGGATGAGCGCTAATCAACCATCTCCTTTGTAATGTTGAAAGAGATATCTTTGCAGCACGATATCAGCGCTAAAAAATTCTATTATAGTTGACGTGGTTCAGACCCCGACAAAACTTAGGTCACTTCGCCGGTCACTGTCGATCTTACAATAAAATCCCCATATAGAAATAAAATTAAGGTAGTGTACTCCCGGTAAGAAAGAAAAAAGGAAAAAGAGAAAAGAGGAGGCTAAAATAAAGAAAACAGACGGAGGAGCGACAAAAGGAAAATGACTGGAAAACCGGAAGGAGCTGGATCGAGCAAGAAATAATAACTCCAGACAGACAGGAATAGGATAGATTAGGGAAGATTTAAAAATAATAATAATAATAATAATAGCGCATGACGCGTTCCCCTCTGTAAGTTGTGCCCACAAAATAAAAATAAAAGAATCCAGCGGCTCACAACGCATCTCGCGTTGCATATATTTTGAGCTTCTTCCCTTCTCATTCAAAAAGAGAAGGCGGCTAGGCAACCCCCCTCTAAAACATTTTTGTTTGTTTGTGTGCTGTGCGTCGTCTAGCTTTCTCTATCTCTCTCAAAATCCTTTCTCTCTTTTGACAAGGTCCATTTCCTCCTCCTCTTTTCTATCAATCGCTGTTCTCTCTTCTCGATCTGTTATTTAGCAGCATCGATCTGTGCTGTTTTTTATGTTGCATTTTGCTTCGTAAAGCTGGGGATCTTGTAATGTGCTTGCGACTCATGCTGAGAAATCATTTCTTTTTGTTCCTTTAATTTTGATCGTCTGTTTGGATCTGATTTTGTGATCATTAACTTTTTTTGTCTAAAATCTGAAAGAAAATTGGGAAATTAGCGACGAAGAACGTAAAGCACATTAGAATCATAATGTTGGAAATGGAGTTGTTGCGTTCGCGTTTTTTAGTGGATGTCTATGCTTTAATTTAGCATGCAATTGGTATGTTGCGTTGAAGAAGAACGTAATTTCGCGAGATTTGCCTGTTCTCTTTAATCATTTATTTGCAGATATTCACAAATGCTTCGATGCATTTTGATTTGGATGCGATTAATCTGTCCATTTTCTGATTATTTTTTAATTCCAAATATTTTGTTTTTACTAGTTTTTAAAAAGACAGAAACACTATGGTTGATTTGCTATTTCATCCTCGTTAGTATTAAGTATTTAGTTTTGTGCAATGTGCTACGAATCTATAATGAATGTGGTGTGGTTGATTTGTGTTGCTTTACTTTTCAATATATATATATATATATATATTATCCTCTGCTTCATTAGTTGCAAAATCTGGTTTGATTCTGTCTAATAATTTGAATGAACAGTTTCATGTACTTATTACGAGATGATTTTGATGATGTTCAAGAAGAGAAAATGAATTGATGAATCTGCTTTGGTTGATCAACGAAGTCCCTACCTTTTTGTTGATTGCTGTTTGGTGTTGCAGGCATTAGAGGATGGCAGAAGCCGAGGATATTCAGCCACTCGTTTGCGATAATGGAACTGGAATGGTCAAGGTATGTGATTCGACTATGTTGTGTTTTTAGAAAGTGTAAGTTTGGCAGAGATTATTTGAAAGTTTGTTTTTAGAATGATCTAGAAAATAAACTTCAAGTTGGAAATTTTATTAGACTTCTTTCTAGTGTTGCTTCCGGTAGGAAGATGTTTTCTTATGGTAGTTTTTTTATGTTATGAAGAAATCTGCATTAATCAGATTTAATTTTCTAAACTAGTTGCTTTCTTTGTTTTTGGGAGAAATTGATTTCAATATTTTCTTTTAGGCTGGCTTTGCTGGAGATGATGCTCCACGAGCTGTGTTTCCCAGCATTGTTGGGCGTCCTCGTCACACTGGTGTGATGGTTGGCATGGGCCAAAAAGATGCATATGTTGGTGATGAGGCTCAGTCCAAGAGAGGTATCTTAACTTTGAAGTACCCAATTGAGCATGGTATTGTGAGCAACTGGGATGACATGGAAAAGATCTGGCATCATACCTTCTACAACGAGCTTCGTGTTGCCCCTGAAGAGCACCCTGTGCTCTTAACGGAGGCTCCTTTAAACCCCAAGGCTAATCGTGAGAAGATGACTCAGATCATGTTTGAGACCTTCAACACTCCTGCTATGTATGTCGCCATTCAGGCTGTTTTGTCCTTGTATGCCAGTGGTCGTACAACTGGTAAGGTGTTAAGTGATTTGATTGAGACTTAAAGAGGGCTCAAATTGAAAATGTAGATTATTTGCCAGATTTTCCATTACAGATTATTTTGAAGAGGGCTAAAAATGAATTGTCCTTGCTATTTCGTCTCCTTTCCTTTTGTTTTTCCTCAGTTGTGTTTAGACAGGCGGATGTTTTCCCTTTTATTATTTTGTTGGCATGGTCAATTTCTTTTTGAAATCTTGAGCTTGTTGGCCCCCTGTTTTCTTTTGAAGGCATTTTTTTTTCTAAGATACCTTATTTGATGATTGTGGTTTTGCCGTGCAGGTATTGTGTTGGACTCAGGTGATGGTGTCAGCCATACAGTCCCCATATATGAGGGGTATGCCCTTCCACATGCCATCCTTCGTCTTGACCTGGCTGGTCGTGACCTCACTGATTCCTTGATGAAGATCCTCACTGAGCGTGGTTATTCTTTCACAACCACAGCTGAACGGGAAATCGTGAGGGACATGAAGGAAAAGCTAGCTTACATTGCACTTGACTACGAGCAAGAGCTAGAGACCTCCAAAACCAGCTCAACAGTTGAGAAGAGCTATGAGTTGCCTGATGGGCAGGTTATCACCATCGGTGCTGAGCGATTCCGTTGCCCAGAGGTCCTCTTCCAACCATCAATGATTGGAATGGAAGCTGCGGGCATCCATGAGACCACATACAACTCCATCATGAAATGTGATGTCGATATCAGGAAAGACTTGTATGGTAACATTGTTCTCAGTGGTGGTTCAACTATGTTCCCAGGAATTGCTGACAGAATGAGCAAGGAAATCTCAGCTCTAGCTCCAAGCAGCATGAAAATCAAGGTGGTTGCACCACCAGAAAGGAAATACAGTGTCTGGATTGGTGGCTCTATCTTGGCATCCCTTAGCACCTTCCAGCAGGTTAGTTGAAATCTATGATGTATACATGAATGGTTCTTTCTATAAGCTTAATTTGACATTGATTTCTGACTGGAATGTTTTCTTGCTTGTTTCTTTGATTGCAGATGTGGATTGCCAAGGCAGAGTATGATGAGTCTGGACCATCAATTGTGCATCGGAAATGCTTCTAAATGCTTAAAGCATGGGATTGCCAAGAAAAAAGAAAAAAAACTGCTTTATTTCTCGGATAGAAGTGCAGCTTGCCATCCTTGTCATTCTAGCTTTGTTATCCATCTATGTTTATTCTCATGTTGCAGTGATGATTTTGAAAAGGCGAGAAGTTGATTGCCAGAACGGCCCCAATTCTTTCATTATTAATGTTCCTAGATGTTTTGACTGTTAAAATGTTTATCTTTTGCACCCTAAAACCCTTAATTTTGTTAATGGGTTTAGGGGACTTCCTTGCCTAATTTGCATGAGTTATTCGAGGAGTCAATTACAACAATATTCCACGTGTAAAAACATCATGGAAACGAATCTCATTAATAGCCTGACATCAATAGAGATCGAACTTACAAGTACAGTTACCTTCAAAATCTCAAGGATAAATGTGGCCATTAGCAAATGAAATTAAAAAAAAGTTATTTTTAATAAATTTTAAATAAAAAGAAATTACTGTTGCAGTAAAAATTTTTTTAATGAAATCTGATTTTTTTTAGTTTTAAAAGTGTTTTTAAAAAAAAATAAAATTTTTAAATTTTTTATTTTACATTAATAATTTTTTTAGTGTTTTTAAATTATTTAAATATATTTTTAAATAAAAAATATTTTAAAAAATAATTATAATTACACTTTTAAATTCTGGCCATTCGCCGCATGTCATCCTATACTTCTGCCGTGCTGAAGGGAGATTGTGCACTATCTCTATTGTTAAAAAAAGGGACCAATTTATTTCCGGGCTTGGGATTGGCCGATGAGTGTCCGGGAATGCTGGTTAAGGCCAATGTATTGACTAATAACTAATATATTACTGATATTACCGAAAGTATGGGCTGCAACTTCGTATGAATATAAATGTTTTTAGGATACTTGTTAAGAAATTAGTTATTTATGGTTTTTGTTAGTTAAATATGGGGATAATTATATAATATTGAATTTCAGAAATTTCATTTAATCCATAAAAAATCCACCTGCTGGCAATGTATACACGGTTAATTTCTAGTGATTAAATTAAGATTAAAATAGAAGTTCAAAACTCGCTAATTAATAGTAAAAATTTAACTGCTCGTTAACGAATGCTCTAAGAGTAACCACTAGTTTTTTCCTTAAACACACGTCGTTAAGATAAACGGTGAATCATGAGTCTTGTAAAGATTAAATGATTGCTCAAGAATAAATAAATAAATGTAAAATTAAAATTAATTTGTTTATATATATATATATATATATATATAGCAACGCTCTTTTTAAAATATTACTCGCTCACTAATATTTGAAGTTTCAAAATTTTAAAAGTAACTAGCACGTGTTTTTACATCTCAAAAACACAATATATCTACTTCATAAATTTTGTAGGAATGATTTATGCATCTTAACAAATATTCCTTGACAATTTAGCCGAGTCTCTATTTCTGGGATCCGGGTTTTCAGTTTGGACATGACGCAGGCAACTCTCGGGGGACACAGAGAGGGTGCTCTGACCGTGAATGGGCCGAATTCAATTCATCCTCAAGGCCGAGTAGTAGCCCAAACCATGATCCATCTTCTTAGAACTTCACAGAAGAAGTTGGGACCTGCAGTCCAAGAATCCATTGGTAGTTTCTGAAATCCAGAATGAGTAAAAAATTCGGAGCAGGAAAGCAGCCCACGGGCACTCCTTCACTGGGGTGGTCCTCCGTTGTTGCCATCGTTTCGCTTCTTGCCGGCGCTTCAGTTGTCCACAGCATCTACAAACCCAACCTCGTAACAATATTCTTCTTCATTTCTCTTTTTGCATCTTACATTTTCTTTGCTCACAAGCTGTTCGATAAAATGTCTAACTGGAGTCTTCTAATTTTTATTTTTGTAGACTCTGCCTCCAGTCGAAAGTGTTGATGCTGCTGCCAAGGAGAAAGAGACTGGAAAAAAGTGAGTATTTCTTACCTTTTTTCCACACAATACAGGTGTCTGTATTTCACGGTAGCGATGTGAACAAACTTTTGAATTCTACAAGACATTTTTATTCTTTTACGTTTTCTGTATTTTGCTAAATATGCCGTCTGTTTAATCAAGAACACTGATCACTAGGGCGGTCCAAGGAAATGTGGGGTTTTTTTAGGTTTGATTTGCTCCTCTTTACAATGATGATTGGCCTAGTAAAAATACCTGGGAATATATTGGGGGTGCCATGTTATTATGTTTTTTGAGATATCAAGTTTTGAGCTTCTTTTCAATATATGTGAATGCTAACTCTTATCAAGCATCAAGATAAGGGCTGTATTTTTTGTATAGCCCGCACAGAAAATGACACAACACCTTGCCATCTAAGCTACTGTGCATTTACAAGGATAAACACACTCTGCCTACTTCACATATCTCCACAATCTCCTCCTTTCACATCCTTCCAAAACCATTAGAAAAAGGAAAGAAAGAAAACAGGTTGGGAAGTTCACTCCGATGTAGAGAGAAGGGATACTGTGGTATGATGAAGCTTGTCGCAGAATGGATGATCTTCTGCTGTATATTCCTCCCTGCAAATCTTCACTGGATTTTCCAGTACTAGCTGGCTGGTATCCTCGTGGATGTGGATTGTTTCCTCGAAAAAAAGCTTCTCGTTTGAGTCCATGAACTCGTCATCTTCTGCATGATTGTGTTGATGGCTATAGTTTGAGTTACACCTCAACCATGTCCTGAAGTCTGATGCTTCAAGGCTTTCATCGGCTGAAGAGGATCGTTGGGAGAAGCTACCAAACCCCTGAATCTCTCGTGTTAACTTGCGAGCGCTTGCCCTTTCTTTTTTGAGAAATAGTCCATTTTCAAGAAGCTTCAGTATTCTCTGAGATAGTGTTCTTACTCTCGATCCCCAATTGAACCTGCTAGTGAAACCGTATAAAAACTGGAGGCTACAACCCATAAAATTGTTCATTGATTAATTTGTTAATTAGAAACTACACCGACCCTTTCTCATGGACAAACTGGAAGCTAACCATCTCCTTGATGGCATCTTTATCACACTGAAACTCTTCAGCAACTCTTAGAGGTTCATTTGCTATTAGCAGGTGTTCCAATAGAATCTGTGTCTTCCAAGAGACTCCCCAATTTTTACTATCAAATTTCATCAACCTGAATTGGCAGCCAAGAAGAAACTAAAATCCTTCAGCATAATATAAGTTTCACAGGACTATAGGAGGGCAAATAGATAAAGCGAATCCCAATAGACAAAATATAAACCTCTTGTGTAGAATGTCCACAATTCTCCAGTAATCATCAACTTCGAAGGCAGCCAGTGAAATAACACCCATGGTACGTGTATCCGGAGCCCAAAGATCTCCATTTGTTATCTCTTCTGTCAAACTTTGCGAAAAACGCAACAGATTCAAGACAATTTGAACAAATAAAAGAGTTAATAAATAATTGTATGGCATCAAAGTGGTATAAATTAACACAAATGATCTGGAGTCTTAACGTACAGTTCTGTTGGCGCAACATCAGTTAGCGCCAAACGAGTAGTCTTTCATTTTCTCTTGGAAGAGGAAGGAAGCTTGCCTCTTGAATTCATGGAGAAGAGGGCTACCCATCTTGCTGCTTTTGTTGAGAAGCATAGCCATTTTTTTCGACATCCATGAATATAATATTTCACTTTGGATTTTCTCCCGGAATTCTCAGTTGTGTACCCATCTTGCTGCTTTTGTTTAGAAGCATAGCCATGTTCTTTGACATCCATGAATAGAATATTTCACTTTGGATTTTCTCCCGGAATTCTCAGTTGTGTATGTAATGCATGCGACTGCTCCATCAACAGCAACAAACACCAACTACTCTTTAAAAGTACATGTTTGCGTATGCAATGAGAGGGAAAAGACATGAATGTTAGTGAAAAGTAGAAAGCCTGACTGAGGATTTTAGAAGGACTTGGGCTTTGCAATTTGTGGCCAGTCACGCCCAAACCACCTTAATGAATGGGCCTCCTATCAGACTTGAAATTAGATATCAGACCGAGCCAGGCCTGTATATATTGATTTGTTCTTTTCATGGTTCAGCCCAGTTATTAGCCTTGTCAACTTTGAGCGTGCTCATTAGGCTTTTCTTTGATCCCGACTCTCTTTCTCAAACCCCCAAAAAAGTCATCGTCAAGATTAATTTATCAGGAACTGAGGCATACAATCTATGACCTTAGCCTTTGCTTTTCAGACTTTCACCACTTCGTAACCCGTTTCAGGTTTTACATCTTCAGGTGATGAATAATAATTTTCCACCGTTAGAAAAAAAGAAAGATGCAAACAAAAAGTAAAAAGCCAGAATCAAATTTTTTTTTTCCGTGTGCCTTTCATTTTCTGGGCCCCTTCAGGTTGGGAAAGAAAGTGTTTGCTGATGAATTCAATATCAATTTCTGGCCGGTGTTGATTTTGGTTTTGGTGACTGAATTTTTGTTCTGAAAATGCGGCAGTTGAAGGAGATTTGGATCGTTCGGTTATGGTGTTTTTATTAATCTAGCGAATATTTATGATAGATGGCTCTTGTTGATTAATTCGTCACTGGTAATGAAAGAACAAAAGGATGCTGAGAAAATGTAAGTATTTTATGGCTGAGGTTTGATTAAAAATAGTATCCTCTCCCTTCAACACACTTCTTTTTCTAGCAAATACCACACCTACCACCGCATGAAGCTACAGCCACCCACTCAAACCTCCAACCTCTAGGCAAGGTATGTGATCGTAAGCTAATGCATGGGGCACAAAAGAAAAAACAGAGCTACTCTGGCTCTAGGTTATTCTAGTGCCATGAGTCGTCTGTGATTTTCACAATCCTGATTCATTTGAATAAGAGAAAAGCTTGCAATAAGATTATGGATCGTAACACCAGGAACAAAATTAAATCTCATCCTCTAGATAAGAGCAGCGACAAGAACAAGGGAGCGTCATGACATCATTACGGAATTGTCTACAATCTGCAAAAACATAATGCTTGATGTGTGTCAACTTACATAAAAATGAAAGGGACCCTACTAGCATTCCCCAGTTTCATATAATTGAATGAACTGCATAATTTGATCATATGATTCTAAGTTCTGAAACAATAATATCATGTTCTTTAAATGGAACGAAAAGATGCGCTCCACAAATAGCATTACAGATTGAAACCGTAGAGTTAGAATTGTGTTCATTGCAACAGCATATTCCATGGTTCGTATACCCTAAGCTTGACTAATCAAGTGCCAGAATCACTCTAGAGCCAAGAATGCCCGGAAGATCGCAATGGTTGTCAAAAAATAAAATCAACTAAGTCTCAGCTGCTAATTTTCCACATTCTAGTTCTATATCCCACGGACATGAGCGCTAGCTCCCAGAGCATGTTGGGAATGCTTAAAAGATTCACCTTGGATCCTGGAATTTCAGACCAGTTTACAGAAATCTCAATCATCGGGATACCAAACCATTTGCATAGGAAAATCAACTCAACATCAAAGCACCATCTGCACAAAGTACATGATGATGTGTCAATCCCTGTTAAGAGATTCAGAGCCAAAGTATAAAAAGCAAGCAGAGCAGCAAAGAAAGAAGAAAAAAGGTTAACTAAGAATTCATTAGATTTTATGGTACCCACCACATAGGGTGATAGTTTGATAGAGTACGGAGCAACAAGTAACATATGGGAATATAATTATCAGCATACCTATGTTTTCTTCTAATGATTTTTAGAAGATAGGAGCAGAAAAGATACAATTACTCGATATCTTTAAGAGTTTATACTTGCCTCTTCAGCCGGATGTTTGTGAACAACTTTCTGGCAGCAGCCCTGGTGAACATCTTAAAACCACACTGGAATGCATGAAGACCACGTCAAGAAAAAAGAAGGCATATCTACAGCATTACTGTCTATGACCTTCAAGCTTCGACCCAAAAAAAAAAGAAGTCTGCTAGCATCAAACTAATAGCCACATATGCCGGCATGAGTAAATACTGCAGAAAATTACCTGTGTATCACGAATTCCAGAACCAGCAGTCAAGAGAACCACAAGATGAAAGCCTTTCATAAGAAAATTGCGGTACCACTTCCTCTGAGACATGAAGGCAAGATCAATTAAAGGCAATTATAAAGTAAGGATGCTGAAGCGAAAAAACAAAAAACATGTGAATTATAGAGAAGCATCAATAAGACTGAACTGTAGCCAAAGCCTTCTCCTCAAGGTGAGCACGGGAACCAAAGGCAGCAAGTGGCATATCAGATATTCTAAAACTTGAATCACTAGCTGCTGACTCTCCGAAACAGAACTCCTTTCTAGCAACTGCATGGATCTGATAGGTAAGACATTAGATAGCCTGAAGTGAAGTTTCACAATAGCTGAACTTCTTCTTCTTAGAAAAAGAAATTTGCAAGGTTTTACCCACTAGACAAAGCAACTGCTAAAACGAACCTGGTGTTCTAGTTTCTCTAAGTCAGCAATCTTGGTTGCCCCATCAGCATCCAGCATTAAAAGTAGTTCACCACGTGAATGAAGCATGCCCTGTTTTACAATGCTTTCACATAGGTAACAAGCTTCAATGAGATGTTGTTATGAACATGAGGGAAAACATGGGTCCACCAACAGCATTACAGCTTACATAACTGAATCAAACAACAGCTTAGATTATACTCACTTTTCTAATCGCCTCTCCTTTGCCATGATTTCTACCAAGAAGGATAATCCTTACATTGTCCACCGTGTATTTCTTTACAAAGTCAAAAGCTACTTGTTTTGTTGCATCAGCACTTCCATCATCAACGATCACCACCTGTCCAGAAACTTATCTATTCAGACAATGTAGAGCTAAAGAAAATGATAGGAACATAACTCATCCTCAGTAGTTCATAACAGTAATAACACATGGCAGAACATCAATCAACATGTATAGCTCAAATGTGGTGTAGGTGAAGAACAGCACTTAACAAAAGGTTTTCAGCCTAATTACTACTTTTAAAAAAATTTAGATGAACGGGATAAAAGTTAACATCTTGATGTCTTGATGGGATGCTTGGTAAGATTCTCTTTTCTTTCGTTTCCAGTTACAGTACTGCTACTTCCACAAAAAAAAAAATCCTGAAACCACTGTCAGGAAAATCTCATTCATTTGATGATTCTCACAACTGTATGTTATACACTATCACTGATCACTAGCTGTGAAATAAGTACGATAAACCAGCAGAGTTAAGAACCAAAGGTACCTCATAAGTAAATGACTTGTCCTTTGTTGCACGCTGTTGAAGATAACTACAGAGTGAAAACATATATAACATTATAATCTTGTAGTTTAATTATATTGCAGATAGTTATCAATCCAATAAATTACTTTATGAGATCTCTACCAGGAAACAATACTCCCCATCTCCAAAACTCATTTTCTAATATACCATGCAACAAAACAAGATGCGCACACAATGGACTGAGAAAAAAAAAATGAACACTCTTTTGCATGCCCAAGTTGCCAGCCAGAAAAAGCATATTGCTCATTCAGGTACATGTATACAATTGAGTTTCCCAGTCACCAAGTTCCTATTTAATGATTGTCTTTGTCTGAATTTATCATTTTTATTCCTTGTATTTTGCATATCAGGAAATGAGAAAAAATAATCAATCTTCTCTTTTAAGAGGAAATGCAATGCACCTAAAATGCTATAATATTCAGAGCCTCTTATTCTTGCTCAGTACAGACTCCAAAATTTAAAAAACAAGACTACTGTACTACACTACAATTAATTTGCTTCAACCTACTTGATGGTTTCATCAAGAGCTCCTGGAAGTCTATACTCTTCATTAAATGCAGGGATAACCAAAGATAAATATTTCTCAGCCGGATCATGAATATGAGGGCATGGAACCTGTAACAAAATGGTTTAAAAAATAGTCAGATTCACTAGAAATCTCTTTCATGTTTCTTTAGATGACACTACACGTATGCTAACAACATATAATAATGATCTAATTATAACAATCCCCCTACTTCCACTTCAAAATAACTCATTTTCAGCAAGGATGCATTTCCAATTTTAAGTGCTGGTAAGAGCAATTAAAGCCCAGTGAACCCAAAACACACAACTCGATTTGAGTAAAAAGGGTTATATGTTGGTTCTTTCTTATGTAACCTAACCAGAAAAGCTTCCGAATTGATCAATTGTAGAGTTAAAACCAATCTAGACCATAGAAAATTACTATAAAAGAACCTCGATAAACAGCTGCAGCATCAGGTCTCGATTAGCAATTCATATCATATAATGCAAAAGGATAAAATATTACGCCGTATATGTTGTTGTTTTTTCACCATTAAAGCGGCATTTCGTTAATAACATTGGGCTCATCTATTTCTGTACTTCCTCTACTAAAAAAAAAAAAAAAGGCCAACAAATACCCAAAATTTCCTGCCAATTACTCAGCAAACAAATCCCTAAATTAGGCAAAACAAAAAAAACAGCGACAATTAAACTTTTTGAAAGGCAATGAAGCATCTTGATTTTACCTGTTTCAAGGAATTCGGATCCTCGAAGATAGCATGAGAATCAACATGCCTAAAAAAAAAAAATTGTCAATCAACACGGATTATATATGATATCATAAAAACAATAGATTTGATTCATTAGAGAATTGAAAGAAGAGAAGAGGAGATACGTGTTATTGTGTCTTCTCCTATAAGCTTCCGATACGATTGCAGTAAGCAAGAACGAGGCTATGATCAAAATCAAGGCTACCAAGACATCTGCAATCGTCCATAGCAACCCCATTATCTTTTACCTAATGTCTCTCTCTCTCCCTCTCTCTCTCTGAGTCCTACACTACAACTTTGACAAACATATCTTCATCACGTCCTTAATTCGTCAATAACAAATAGAAAAATTGTTAATTAAGAAAATTTATCGCAAGTTGTTCACAAAGCCTGTCTAGGTCAGACGGCGGAAGGTTCTTAACCTTGTGGTCTGAGTTCAAGCCCACGGTGGCGCTCGTATTTTGTGTACTACTCGCAAAACCCAGCGGCGTCGCTTATTGTTGTGCAGCCCACCTTCTTAAGCTTGGACCGAAAGAGATGGGAATACCTGGGCCCAAAACTCCATAATCTTTTGCCACCGGATGGCTATGTTGATCAAATTATATAGTGGGCTTTAAAAAAACCAAAAATGTATATTGGTTTTATACGGGAGACCAAGTGTTTTTACGTTTTTAAGGTTTAAGTCCAGCTTTTGCAGTGTGAAGTTGCTCTTGTAAAAAAATTAACTTCATTTTATTTTAAATCACCATTTTTCAAATCCAAGAAAACTGTGATGATAACACTGGAAAAGTGGAAGTTGTTAACTCACCATTGACAACTCTTGAGCAAGCACAGAAGAATGAGATGAACGTTTTTGAATCGGATGGAGGGGAGGAGTAATTATAAGCGAGGACACGATGTTCAAGGAGAGTGAAGCGTGAGTCAAAATGTTTGGAATCAAATCATGTTGTTTACGTGCAATTTTGTCAAGTTAATAGCAGTACCATTTCTTCGACAACCTTTTCAACGTATTTAGCTGTAAGTCAAGCCCTATAATTGATCCAAGGCACAGATACCCTGCTGTTTTTTCGGCTGAAGAGATGTCATATCGATGCTTTTAGTATTTTAAAAAAAATAATTTTTTTAACTTTAAATTATTTTTTTATTTTTTTTATTGGTGTGTAAAATAATTTTAAAAAAATAAAAAAATATTAATTTATTATATTTATAAGTAAAAAATACTTTAAAAAACAATTATAATCATATTTTCAAACATGTTATAATTATATTACCACTATATTAGTGTTCAACGTTGATATAGCTTTCCAGTTAATTGTTTTTTAAAAATAATTTTTTTAAAAAATATTTTTAGTTATCATTTAAAAAATTAAAAGTACATATTTAATTAAAAAATTTACATGTGAAATAAATAAAAAGTAAATATTTATAAATATAAAATATATTATTTTATATTCTATAAAGATTAAGCTGGAAATGTTGCAGACTAGGTGAAAAAAATATTAATTAACTAAATAATTTTTTTCCACGTGGCTGAGAAAAAAATAAAAACTGCCAGCCACTCCCTCGAAAAATCAACCATAATGGAACATTCAATGCAAGTCTTGCTAAACACAATTGAGATTGTGGATTTTTTTTTAAATAAAAAAAAATAACAAAGCATTTTGCTAAACACAATAGTAATATCTCCATCTAAATTTGATTTTTTTTTAAAAAAAAAAACTCCTAAACAATACCATATGTCTATTTACTTAATTTCTCCTTTTACCATTTCCAGCGATACTGTATTTTCAGGCATCTCCTGCTTTTGTAAATTGCTTTTGCTCCACTAACGGGTGATGAAAGAACGATGTATGGAGTATGGACATGCAATCCCATCCCATCTCAATATCCCCAACATAAGTACACCGAAAATCTTTGAATATACACCACCACGCTGTTTTAATTTGATTCTGCTCTTCTCTAGGTTCTTGGTTCCATGGAAGCGAAGGAGAAAAAAACTGCAAAGGACATTTTAATTTCTGTAGATACCACGTGACGCCCAGCGATACTTGTGATGGAACAGCAGAGGGTACCTATGACACATCTTCTGATGCAGTACTCGATCCTCTCACGTACACTTGTCTACGAGTAATTAAACTGTAAATACACTTGCGAAGCTGCACTCTTATTTTTTTCTGGAGCGGAAGGAAAGAGATGTCCATGATTCTTTTGAAAAAGGTGGTTTGCAGATGGGCCTTCCCATGGCATGATTAAAGCCGTAAGAAGTAGTGTGATAAAGAGAAGGATTTGCTGCTCTTACCCCACTTTTGTAGACCATAATGCTTTTGTAGAGGTGGGAGGGGTTGGCCCTGAACCTGCTCCCTGTTTTGCTTTCTATCATGCCCCAGAGGTTGTTTTTTCTTGTATTGACCCAACACGTAGTTGAAATGTATCATCCATCATCAGCATATATCCTTATCATCACGCCCGTAAAACAAAAAATTCTCCGGTCACCGTGTAAATTAACCCTTGCTTAGTACTTGCTATGTAATGCTTATAGAAGAACCTTTTAGATCTTGAAGAAATTTTTGACGTTATGGTAAAATGACACAACCAGATCATGACTGCCATGACAAAGGGGTTTGAGTTTGTCGAATGATCAGTATTAGGTTCTGCTTTTTATTATCCTTCTCAATCCTTTCATGTTTTTAGTAACTGCATAGCTCCCTGCATTGAGCCATGGATAGAGATGAATCGTGCCAATTAACCCTGTAAATGCCATCAGCATCTCTGCAGCGTGACAGACTCATTCAATCCAAAATTCTCCCTTACCAGGACTCAAACAGTACTCTTTTCTCGTAAATTGTGTCCAAGATCAATTGATCCAACCCGTGAGCTCAAATATCGAAGTTACACTTGAAGATCGCAGCCCTACAATTGGTGTTGGAGTTAAAACTTACCATTCCAGCGGTATTATTTAACTACTTTCACATCTTGGCATTTTACATAACGTCAAGATTTTCTTCAAAATCTAAAAGGTTCTTGTATGACGTTATGTGCAAAATTAGCACACTAATATTTTCTTCGGACACTTGCACAGGCCACTCAAGGAGCACTCATGCAAAAATTAAAATACTGCAGATTATTGCCTGTAAAGGAATATTCTTTAAGAATAATTTTCTTGGCTATATTGTTACCAGCAATTTGAAAAAAGACAACAGAAATGGTAGAAGGAAATGAATAAATAATAATTTGTCCATGAATATTGTGCAAGACTCATCACTAGAGTACAATAATATACTCCTTCCATTTGAAAGAGCTTTGATATGCCACGTAACTGTGCCACCGCATGTCAAACTGCAACATCAACTTGCAGATTGAGACATTGAATTCACCACCAAATAAACTCGAATTTTTTCAGTATTTATTTAGACTAGAAATAAACTCCTTTTGTTAATTAGAACAAATTAATAGAAAATCCCATACGCGATCCCCCACAAATAAACCAATCCCCACATCGTTAAGGAAAAAACAGTACTAAATCATCAAAAGAAAAGGCCTAAAACTATAATAAAAAAAAAAAAAGATGAGCAAAAATAAGCATGCCTAGTGAGCCATAGCGACCTGGGGTGATGCATAGTTGATGCTTCTCTGATGAGGCATCGCAAGCATAGCAGTGTGATCCAAGAAATCATTGAGGGCAGCCACAGACTGTAATATTGTCTTTAGATCATCTGCACAAGAGAATCCCATGCTGCCTACACGTCTAACTGCATAGACATAAAAAGTAATGCATCCTTTTCTGAACTTAAACCTTGCCATTTCACATCCATTCAGGCCTCTTATAAGTTTCTTGTTCACATCTCCAAGTGGTATCTCTGGTGGCCATATTCTGTCAACAGCCAACTTCATGGACTCGGATTCAAAGACAAATACTAGTACTTTGGATTTCTTGGTACCAAGGCCAAGTGTTAAGGTATGCCAAGCTTGGTGTGCTAATATAGTGAAGTTTGTAGGCAGAAAAGCTGTTGTTGAAGGGAAAGCGGCCTTACTGTTGTTGCTGTTCTTGTTCGTTGGTGGATGGGAAAGGACTTTTAGCAGCTCAAGAGGCCTTGCTCGCCGGATTGTGAAAGATTTTACAATGAACTGGCCTCCAAAACGAAGGCCTTTCACTTCTGAACTAGGCTTGAAAGAAAACTCTGATGATGGTTTGCTGGTTTGCTGGTTTGGATGCTGGTGTTTTTGCTTCTTATTGTGCTTCTCCTTCTCTTCCATGAGGTTTGTGAATTTCTTGGTGGAGGCGGTTTTGCTTCTTCCTCCTCCTCTTCCTCTTCCTCTTCCTCTTCCTTTTTTTTTTTTTTGTTGTTGTCGTCTATGATGACCAAACCAATCTATAGCTTTTCAAGATGTGTAATGCAGTATGAATTTTCTCCTGTCTGGATTTTCTTTTGTATTTGAAACGTTGTTGAGAGTCAAAAAGAGGGTAACCACTTTCCACAAATTAAATCATCTTTATACTGTGCTATCATTATCAGTGTTTGTTATGTATGCCATCCCTTCATTAAAAATTACGTTTATTTTACATGTATTCACTCAACTTTGATTATCCTAACATTGCGTGTTATTATATTTTAATTCTTGAGTGAGCCACTAGAAGAAAAAAAAAAAAAAAAGTTATTACCTGCCCTCGTATTTTGATCGCACGATTCTGATCATGATGCTGCCACTTCTTTCGCTCAACTTTTTGCTGTTCGGGCACCTTTTATTGACACGGTGCTTCTCATGAAAGTGCTGTCTGGATGGATGCCCATATAAATGTGTGGAATGGATAAATAATGTACGCTTAATTCCGAAAAGAATAATGCCAATTGTTTTTGTAATAAATAGATTATTCATTAGTGGTCGTCCGCGGTCAGCTTTTAAAATATATAAAAATTTATTAGAATAATGCCAATTGTATAAGAATTTTGTTCTCTTGTATTATTAAACCTCAATTTTAAAATCTTACAATCTAATTAATTTTTTTTATCTGATCTAAATTTTAAACTAAATCTCATCCAATTTAAATTAAATTTATTGATTTTATAAATTAAAATGCAATCTTAATAAATAATAAAAGTATAACTTAGTTTTTAACAAAACTTCAAATATTTTTTTGTTTTTTATAAAAATCATTGAGACAATAACTTACGTGATCGATTTCGATCCCCAATAAAATTATATTAGGAACTTTATTGAATTTAATTTATATTTTATAAAATAATTTTTAATTATACAATAAAAATATATAGTAATGAAATTAAGCACGGCTTAAAAATAAAAACTTATTTGGAACAATGATAACCTTCAAGAATGCAAAAATAAATAAATAAATTATACAGTTTATTTCTCAAATAATTCAATAATAAATGTTAAAATCAAGAAAAAAACTATTAAAAAACTTAGCATACTAGAAACTGAAAAAACATATATTGTCAATGGATAAACTCGTCAAACCTATTAATAGAATAACTCAAGTTAATAAATTAAACATGTGAATTGGGTTATAGACTTCAGTGAGATTACATTTTTTTTACCAAACTATTTTTATTTAACTATATGATACAAAAATATAGGATTGCAAAAAAACACATCAACCTAGTATTGAAATGCTGTAAAAAATTATGCAGAAAATAAAAATTAAAATATTTAACATCGCAACACAAGTAATTTACCTTGTTATGTTTAAAGAAATTTTCTATCAAAATAAATTTGTAATATAAAAACAAATAAAAATTATTGAATAAAAAATGCAAGGCTACACATATAAAAAAAATATTATAAAAAATACATTTAATCTATATAAAATTAAAACAAAATCACAAATGAACCATTTCTATTTTTTTAAAAACTAAACACACCCAATATCATTAAAAAAGTCATCCCAAACTAATTAAAACATAAAATCATTTTTTAAAAAAAATATCAAGTAATACATTGTTTAAAAAAAAAGGTTAGGCGTAGTTAAGCCTGGCCTAATTAAACAATTACTTGAGTTTTTTATTAGGAAAAATAATTGACACATCATCTATTCACCCCCAAAATCACACTGAAAAGCAATATCATTTATTATTTATTCAAAAACTCATTTTCAACATATTTTTAGCCCAAAATACTAAAAAAATATTCTAAAAACCTTGTTAAATCAATCCATAGGAAAAAAAATATAAAAAACCACTTTAAAACCCATAATTATCTAAAATAAATAAATGAATGAATAAAAATTTTCCAAGCTTAAATGTTTTTCAAGTGTTTTCAAAGTATTGAAAAAAAATACCCAATCTCAACACTCCTCATAACTATTTAACATAAAAAAATAATTGTTTTAATAATTAGATTCCTTACTAATAAACATTTTCTCTCTCTAAATTGAAATCTGCCACCTTCTCTTTTTTTTTCCAACAAAAAAAATAAAAATGAATAAAATTATGTTTGGTATGAAAATTGAATTTTATAAAAGTTCAAGGACCTATAGCATAATAAATAAAAAAGATGAGAGGCTCAATTGAATTTTTGATAAGTATTCTCAATTTATCACCATATTCTCAATTTATAACCTATATTACTTTTTTTTTCACTACAATTATTATTTTTTTTAATTCAATCCTTCTCGATGAAAAAATAATAATAATTGGGCATCAAATTAAAAAAAAATAAAAAATAAACTATTTAATTCACAATACAATGTAAAAGGATAAACAATATTTTTGTGAATAATAAAAATACCAGATGTTTTAACTTTACTAGTAATATACATAGCAAAGTAAGTATATCGATACCACTTTTCTATCACGATCTGTTTATAGAGATTTTCACAACTTTTTAGACTTAATATTGCTCAATAACATCCATCACAAAAACCCTTGTGCCAGACCCAACATTTGTACTGATTCATGAGCGCAACATGTGCCGCTGGGAGAGATACAAGGGGAAATTATTCCCAAATTGGCTTCATAAGCTCGCTAACAGAGGGGCAGGACCACATTATTGGCAACTCCAAACTGGAAAACAAACATTAATCAAGAAGATAGTATGTTTCCTAGAATCATAATCACACCCATTTGTTTAATCCTTCTATTGACTTTTTAACTATAATTTTATGTCCTCGGGCAATAAACACGGGATGTTGAGCTAACAGTAGGCAATATGTGGCTATCTGAATACAATAAAAGACACACTTACAGACACTGGTATTGCTGTCAAATACACTCCACAGAGCCCCAGTCCGCAACTGGAACAGTGGTTAGATCAGCCATTGGCTGTAACTGGACCCATTAACAATTGTTTGGTGGAAGTTGTTCAGAGAAAAAGCTTAATAAATGAACTATTTTTTCTTTTTTGAAAAGGAGGAGGTGGTTGCCTTTGATTCTGTATGTTCTGAGAGGGATAGAGAGATGACGCTCACCTCATTATTGACAACCCATTACATGTCTTCCCATTAAAGTTGTTTCCTTCCAAAGGCACCATTGCCTTTAATCATTTAATGGGAAAGAAATTCCAGTCCAGAGGTGCCGAGAGAGAAGATCAGCTAAGAGCAGTAACTCTCGCAACGAGGGCCACCACCCCATGGGCCAAACCAAAAAACCCTGCCAGGGTTTCATCATTGATCAATTGCTTTCATTTCTCATCCCTTCAATGAAAGTCATAAATCTGTGGCAGTAATGACACTTTCCTTTCTGAACAAATACTAAAACGCTATTTTATTTTATTTTGTGATTTGTCGAGTATAATCATGACTACATGTGAGTCCTAGGTTCAATTGACAGGAGTTTTAGGGATCAACTAATTAGTACCATCTCCTCTGCATTGTTTGGGCCCCAAGTTTTAAGCTTTCGTTGCGTCAATTGCATGTACCATAATTGAGATATAAGTAGGTGGCGAGTGGCATCCTAAATCCCAAGAAAGTTGGCTCAGAGATCATAAAAGTTCATCTCTGAGCATGAAATCACACCTACATCTGCTTAACTGGTACAAAACCTATCAATAATTGAACAAATGGGTGGCGGTCTCGGATAGGTTCAGTTGAATGGTTTGCAAGTCATTCTCAAAACAAGCAACGACTACGATTCCCGAAAAAAAAGAGAGTAGGCATACTCTTATTTTCAAGCAGATGTTCCTTGCTGCAATCACCATCACCTCTCCATGAAAACACCAAGTAGAGATTAAAAATAAAAACATGTCACCACTGCACTCCTGTAAGAACAAGCTTTCTCTTTTATTTTAAGCATCGCAAAGACAAACAAGATTGGTACAAGTTAGAAAACTCCGTTTATTCGGACAGAACCTAAGAGCATTATAAAAAAAATATAGTTCCAAGTTGGCTTATCTCATGACGGCTTGGATGGTTATAGCGACGAAGCAGTACTGTAATTAATAGAGTCTCGATGAATTTAACTCGAAGTGAATACACATGAATATTTGATTATTTCCTTTTTCTTTTCGGATCAATCAATTTCTTGTTTTAAGCTGTGATAAGCATTGTAATTACGATTATTGATAATAATGACTGTAATCACTTCAGTCCATCATCATCATGCATGCACCTGCAAGGTGAAAAATTAGGGGGGGGGGGAACATTTCAGGCAGCTTCTTGAAAAAGATTTTAAGGTTATCTTTCATTGTAATTTTGGACGTGGTCGCAATCAAGGGAAAGCAATAACATAATCAAAAAAATTATTATATCGATAATGGTATCATTGTATCAAGTATGAACATCAATGAATCATGGATGATATACAGAAAAAAACATAATTAATTAGAACAAAAACAGGAAAGGTTAATGGAGGTTCTTCGCTCTCATTAATAATTTCAGAACGACAATATCAGGTTGGGTGTTTCTCTCATGGAACGTTTGGTTTTCCATGATTGGTATAATGTTCCCTCTCCCGAAAACTTAATTTCTAAATTTTGCTTTTCCGAATTTGTGTACCTTTTACTGTAAACATAGGTAACCCATGGATCAGGTTACTGGTGCCTCTGTTTTTTCACCCTCTATTTCAACGGATGCAAAGTAGATAGTCCAACAGGCCTGTAGTGGACCAATTATTTGGAGATTTGATCGATCCTCGAGAGCTTCATGATGTTTTTGCAGGTGAGCCCGCCTTGTAACGTTAAAAATTGGCAGATTAAAAGCAAAAGGGTTTCTTGATATTTTCATGCGTGTCTGCATTAGTGTATTTATCTTTCTTCTGCGTCGGTCAGTGTTTTATCAGGCCGCTCGGGTGCAAGCTGAGAGAAGTTGCATTTGCATTGCTCCTCTTCATTTGATGACGTTTTTGCTGAGGAAATATTATATATTTCACACCAGAAAATCAGCCCCCTCAGGATAAGTAAGCGACATGTCGGCGTGTCTAAGGGGAGATGGCTTCCGTGTGAGGGCCATATTATACTAAAAGAGCCCAGGTAGGTCTAGAGCAGGCTCCAGCCTTTGCTGCACAGGTGCATAAAAAGGGCTGGGCAATTGCTGGCTGCCCTCCTAAATGGGCCTCTAGTTCTCCACGATCCTTGTAGAATAAGAGTTTTGATGTTAAACAAATCGAAACAAGAGGAAGAAAGAACAACAAGGTGAATTCTTGTCATTGAAGTATCATTTGACTATTGTCTTGTTTGACACAAGAACGACGTGCATTTAAAAAAATAAAAATAAATTTACTTTAAAATAATCCCAGAACGGATTTGTTTTTGTTTTTTTTCCCTGTTTTAACAAACTTTTGTCTTTTTTGGATATATTTACCGTAATACAAGTGTATGTTATAGCATATATTGTATCGCTGACATTGTAAACATTAATGTATATGCGCAATCAATAGCATTGATTAATAAATTGCCAAGATTGTATATACAAGTATATATAACAATTTCAAAAGCATTCAATACATTTTTAAATTTATTTTCTTTTATAAGTAGATTCAAGCATGTCGGTATTTGTCTATATCCATACAAACCAAATCATAATGAGCGGGATTAACAATGATGCATGGGACCTGATATTGTTTGGATTGAAACTGGAACCGCCAGTTTGAATAGGCTTGCAATGCGCCCCCTGGATGCACACATAGCCTTTGTTCTCTTGTGATGCCTTGCCACTAGCGTTCACTTTGGGCTCACTCCATGTCTTGCTTGTTGTGGGTGATGGGCTTGAGCCAGTAGATGGGCTTGTTGTTGGTGATGGGTTTGAGTCAGTGGACGGGCTTGCACCAGTATATGGGCTTTTTGTAGTAGATGGGCTTGAACCAGTTGGTGGACTTTTTGTTGGGGAAGGGCTCGAACCAGTGGATGGGCTTTTTGTAGGAGACGGGCTTGAGCCAGTGGACTGTATAATGCAAGTAAATAAAAGACGAAAATGAATAAGTAAAATGTAATGGCATAACCTTGCAAATAGCGACTGCTGTGACAGGGGAGAATCTGCCTGCTAGCCAGTTCAGTCCAATAAGAAATTAATCAAGTGTGTGCACGTGTTCTCCTTACTTCCTCAGATCGTTGACAGTAGTAATTTAAATATTAACACTACAGGATCTGCTTAATCTTAACGTGTGATTCCATAAATATAATCAAGTTTTTTTTTTTACAAGGAGTGAAGTAAAGAACACTGATAGCTGCAAAGAAGCGAAACAAAGAGAGAGACAGATCAAATGGAAGAGCAAGTGAAGAATATTATTTAGACTTCTTCAAAAAAAAAATCCAGTTTTATCGAATATGATATGACTTTTTTAGATTACCTATCATAATGTCAATATTATGTTTCATATATACGCAATTTTTGTTATGTTCAAACGCATATGATCGATCTCCTATCCATGTTAATCATGCAAGTGATCAAAACAATGTCTCAATAAGAATTATTAATAGATCGGGTTTTTTTTATAAAAAAATTATCCATAGATATAAATAGTTAAATTAAAATCACTACCCAAAAAGTGCAAAGAAGATTTCTATAATGAAGCAAAAAGGTGGCGTATATACTTCATACCTTTCCAATATTGCTCAAAATGCCAACATCATAAACCGGGCTAAAATCTGGCCTAAACAAGCCCCAATTCCTCTCTGCGGCTGTTCCAGGCTTTAGATTCTCGTTAAACAATGCAAAAACATATGTCTCGAACCGCCGTTTGGGCATTAAAGGAGTCCCCTCCCCCGAAGTAACAACCTTAATCATGTTCTTATTATATAAAACTGCGTTCTCCACAGTACACATGGGCTGGTTTGGGTCGCCAAGCGAGGGCCAACCGGACTCGGCCACAACAATGTCCAAGTCATCGTAACCCATTGCCTTTATTGCCGAATAAACTGCATCCATCATTGCAACGAACATGTTAGTGTAGGTAATGTTGGTGTTGTCGTCATGGATACCAGGGTTAGGCTTGAAAAGGATGTAGCCTTCCATGCTCGGAGAGTAGCTAAAATAAGGGTATGGGTTAACCAAAAGGGGTGATTTGGTTTGACGTAGAAATTCGAGCATGGGTGCAAATACGACTTTGCCATAGGCAGGCCTAATCCGTGCAGCACTTGGTTGCACAGAATTTTGCAAGATTCCAAGGGTGTAAGGAGTTGACACCTGCATAATTAAATTACAAAAAAAATAATGCTTAAATACTAATTTTAAGATCGAGATGTGTATTGATATATTTAAGAATAAATGAGGATACACTTACACTCAATAAGAAATTGAAAATAACTAAAATTCAATGTGTATGAAATACGTTTCACATAATGTATATACTTTTAGGAACACTTTTGTGAAAATGAACATTTTGGCTTTCTTGGTGATAAAGCAACCTTATTTGATTTGTATTGTAGTTGAAGGTATATATAGCCTTAAAATGATATGTTGAATTTTCTGATATTATTTTCATGAATTCATGTGAATGAATATAAATCATGAACGAACATATTCCCAGGACAGAGAAATTACCAGCAAAATATATTTCAAGGAAAAATGGAAAAAATAACGGATTGCCAATCGACTTTTTTGATGAATATATCTCGTCCATGTATTGACAATGAGGAAAAAAAGAAAGAAAGAAATATCTTGCCTTAACATCGTTGATCCCAGCACGAACAAGAGCCTGATGCAATGACTTAATGCAGGGTACAAGATGAGAAATCCACTCCTTATTACCAGAAAACAAGATTTCATTGCCAACAGCGATGAGTTTAATCCTTGTTTGTGGATAAAATTGCTCGATATTGTTAGCAACCCATCGGCCGGCGGCATTTGCATCAACAAGAGCAGGAATATCACCATTACCAACGGTTACAGTCACGGTAATGTTTGTGTTGGCAAAACCGCGAAGAATGTCAGGATTGGTGTCAAAGATTTTGATGCTATCAATAATTGTTTGTGTTTTAAGGAAGCTGGCCACCTGAGATGGTGATGGCAGATCGTTGGCCAGGGTACCATAATTGACACCAATCGAAAAGGCTGTGGTGGAGAGGTGGAGGAGTGTGGAGAGGTGGAGAAGGGCGGTTGTGATGGACGTGGTGGTAGTGGCGGTCATGCTTTTAAGGCTTTCTTTCTTTCTTTCTTTGATCTACTCCTCCCAAGAGACAAGGAGGAGATGTAGGAAGCTATGAATATGTTTATATAGATAAAGGGATTAAAGGATGTGAAAAACTATGAATATAACACGCGCGCGCGCGCACATATTTGTTTTTAATCAGAGTAGCCGTAGAGCCAGTTAATTAGGATAAGTAGTAAAATAAATAGGCAGGACCAGCTGGGATGTTTGACATTTTACGAAGATAGACAGATTTTTGGAATGAAAGATACTTGGCTATTTCCTTCTCAGAGGTAAATTTAAACTACATAAATATTCTGATAAATTTCTTGGCATCCTCCATGACAAGTTAAATTTTAAAAGAAAGTGTTTTTTTTAGCATAAATGTCATGTGATTACATTATATAATTTAATTATTTATAAAATCATAAATATATGAAACAATGCCAGCCATCTATTGGATAGAATTTGAAAAGTCGGGATTTAATTAACGTGGAATATACCAATTTAAGGAAAGTCCAATACAGTAACAACGAGGCATCCACACAGAATCTCAAACGACCACGAAGGAAAGACGTACGGTCACATGCATTATTTATTATTATGAAGGACTCTGGCTAGCAGAGCTTGGCAGCGAAAATCTATTTGGAATATTTTACTTCCATGATTCATAAATAT
Organism: Populus ilicifolia; assembly: GCA_015708895.1. NCBI lineage: Eukaryota > Viridiplantae > Streptophyta > Magnoliopsida > Malpighiales > Salicaceae > Populus > Populus ilicifolia. The sequence goes on along the minus strand of SRLM01000375.1, from coordinate 2,137,863 downwards.
AGTCTAATTAACCTCTTATAATGGCAATGACCCTATACTTTCTTGAGGAATCAAGTTTTGCACTGCCACCACTTACATCTGAGTGTTTACAATTTTCACCATCAACTTTTGCTTCTTTGTACCAAAACCCATGATCGATAAAAGGATTTTAATTTGAAACAATATGGTCTCAAGCCATTGCGCAACTCTTATCTTTGGTGATGGAGAGTAATGGTCATCAAAAGCAAGAACGTCCCATGGGGAGAAATGGAGATCAAAAGCAGGAACGGACACTGGAAAACCAGATTGGAGATCAAAGGCTGGAGACCATTAATGGTACTTACTCGTCAAGGTCTCCTGCTACAATGACCACCTTGGCTAGAATCAGCCAAACCGCCGCAGAGCCCCACAACCAGGGAGCACGCGCTCCTATTTTGACAACACATCACCTTCATATGGGTGGTTGCTGCTGGATGGGTAGCTGAGGAAAGGGACATGGAGAGCGGCAGGCTCTATAAGGTAATCCCTTCATATAACCTACATGCACATACATGAACTTGAAGGTCGACTATATATTTCTCGGTTAATTCCTATACATCACGCTTTTTTTTTCTCTTTTTTTTTTGGAATAAAATCTTGCGCTTAGCTCATGATCTCTCCTATGGATTTATTATGTTAAAAGGGTTTTTATATTTTCAGACATGATATGAGTGTTGTGTGATATGATAGCGTCTAGGTTATTTAGATTAAGTTACATCCTTTAATATTTTTGACAAATCAATTTCGGCTTCGCCTAGCCGATGATTCATTAAGACTCTACAATGAGAAATAGAAAGTAAAAACTTGATATAGAATTGAGTGGTGGATTTTCATTTTTGAAACTCTTATCACACACCACACACACACACCGAGGGAACTGTTTTGAGTCTCTATAGTGCACTATACGTAATGGTTTAGGTTGAAAGAAATTAATCAAGATGTTATAGCTAGAACAAAAATTGATCATATAAATCAAGAAATTACATTTTACAAGACTTCAACGTATGATATGATTAAAACATTTAAAAAGAATTTAGTAAGATATGAACTTTGGATCTATCGTTGAAGGTTAATTAATAATGAAATCTATTGTTTATTAGAATCTATACGTATTACATACATACATACATACATACATACATATATATATATATATTACTATCTAGTGAATGATACATTGTCTAAAGAAGAAAAAGACGATCCATTTCATCATTCCAAGCTCGAACGTTTTTTTGTTTGCAGAATGAAAGTTGATAATATGAGTTCTTTCTAATCTTTTTCCAAATCTTTCTACTCATAGTGGAAAGTATGTTAACATTTTTGTGCAGTACTTCTATGATCCATCTGGCTCTCAATACCGCGCCCAGGAAGAAGTTCTCTATTTATGGGAAGAGGCAGGGCTGATAGTTCTCGACCTGTGATGATCAGGTAAACTACTCATTTCATTCCACCCCTAAAAAGCTTCCACGTTAGGCAGTCTTATACATTACTCTTTGATGGACAAAAGGATCAACTTCTTAAATATTTCACAGTTGTGTTTATCTTAATTTGTGCTTCTGTTGTCCACTGTCCTGATATACATTTTTGTGTTGTTCACTGGAGGAACTAGTACTCAAGCTCGTGAAAAGTTGCTTGATGGTGGAAGAGAAAGGCATACTTTGGGCTTAGAACTTTTCAAGTTGTTCTATGTTTTCTGTTTCTGTTGTGTTCTTGGGAGTAATAAGTTGCATGGTACAATTAAGGCAACATTGACATTAAAGCTTTAAGAGAAGTTGTCTAAACATTCCTAAGAGTCATGCACCATCTATGAGTATTGTTTTTAGCAGATTACTGCTGTTGTTTTCTTTGATTAAGTTGGCTATGCCGATCACCGGATAGATCTGTATTGGGACTGAAACGTCAACCGATATCCTGCCATGGTTAAACGGCATCAACTAAGAGTCTCCATTCTCCAATTTTCCTTAGATGGAGCTTTGCTAATTTTCTTAATCCTCCCTAGAATCGACTTCTTATAGGTACATGTTTCCACTGTCTGTTTCGGTCCCTTGCTCATTTTCCCTCTGGATTTAGGTCACCTGGTTAACCACGATTTATGTATTTGTCTGGACACGGATTTTCTTCGAGCAAGAAACTCTTTCAATCTTGTGGTGGGATTTTAAACAGAATTGCGTGTCTTCTAAGCAGAGACCATGGAACTCGTTCATGTGAGCCAAACCGCATACATTACGGAACATGACTGCAACAGCAGGTAAAATTAATAGGATCCGGCGCAATCAATCACGCTGTTTTGGTCCCACATGAACTAAGTTTCCTAATGCTCCTGGTGTGGACAGAGATTCTGTTTCAACGAAATAGATATATCGTGTTCGCTAGAATTGCAGAAGTCAAGAATCAAGATCCGTTTAACTAGGTCCACTATCGCCAGAGCCCATTGATGAAGCAGGCTCGTATTCGACTATCTCACAGTTCGTAGCGCTCAAAAAACCAAAATGAAAAAACAACATGTAAGCTCATTTCAAACCTTCTAAGCATCTGGCTTCTAATATAACCTTCTTCCCAGCTACTAAAAGGTGAGAAAAATAGAAGCAAGAGTTCAGCAGGGGCCAAATCAAATAAAGAACTCGACCTTTTATTCGACTAGTTCCAGAACGTCTGCCTTTGCAGGATTGCTAACTGCTACCACACAATTGTATAATCAGCCAAAATCAGCTCCCTCTATCCTTCGCTAAAATCAACAGCTGATGCTTATTGACATGTACATCATCGAATGCAGGCAGCGGGTTCCCCAGACACTTGAACTTCTGCACGACCACCTCACAACAGAGCCAAGACGGCACAAAAGCGTAAACAGAAAGGATGCTTTAATGAAGTTGCGAAAGCACAACAATGGATTCTCTTCCCAAAATAAAGCCAACTGGCAGCTATGTAACACAGCCAAAAATAATTAGCAGTTTACAGCTTGTACAGCTAATTCGAATCTAAATTAGTTGACCGAACAGAATAAACAAAGACCTGATGATCATTCTGAAAACGAAGTCCCAGGTCAACTGAAAGCCATCTGAATACGACTGGGTCATGTGCATGGAATTTATTATATCTATTATTAAAAATTGCACATGGGAAACGCGTAAGAGAAACATTTGTTCCACCCCTAAAAAAAATCCAAACGAGTCTGATTTCACATGGTATTTGCTGACGATCCATAAGTTGAGGATGCCATCTCCAAAAGTAACAGGGCAATGCAAGAAGATAAAATAAAAAAGAGCAGTAGGTATAACTAAACATCTGAAGCAAAAATATATTAATTCGTAGCATAACTGGGATTTTTTCAGCACAAATACATATTCATAGGGGAAAAAGTAACAAAAATTCCCTGGCCATAAAAAAAAAAAAAGGCAAGGAATGTATTCAAGAAAAAAAAAAAAAAAACAAAACAGCAATCTATGTAAAGATGCACCTTGTTGAAGCTAGTACTTTGTATTTGGCTGAAGTTACTGCCATGAGGAATGTGGCGCCCAAAAACAAGATACTGTCACTTGATGCAAATGAACGAAAAAATCAAAACAGATGTTTGATCTCCCAACTTGAGATTGAACAGGAAAATGAAGATATGTTCGGCAAAATGGCGTGTAATTTTCATTTGTGTCCCCTTGTACGAAATGACTCTTCATTTTGGTATACACTTATTAATCCGATGGAACAAAGAAAAAGAAAGAAAGCCGCAATACAATTACTCTCTCAGAAAAGGAAAAGAATTTGCATTTCTCGGACAAAACTCTATACACTTCAAAGAGCCCTGAATAAGGAGTGTCTCCGCTTCTCAAACTTCACCCTCCAGTTATTATCACTTTTAATAGGCTTCACGAATCGTTCTCCTTCCATTTCAAATTGGAGTGAGGACGGCAGACTCTTTAAATGTCCACTGCACTGCTTATGGTCCGAAGAATCGACACTGCTAAAATTCTGTTCACCTGGATCAAACTGTCTCTGGTACGGGGAGTGCCATTTTGCTTGCAAGTAAGCCAGAGACCTCCAAGGTGGAAGAGGCATCGAATTTTGCTTGAGAGAAGATCTAGCTGCATCGGCCATGACTTGAAGATACTGTTTTAACCTGGTCAAGGAGCCTACATAGATGACTGGAAGCGACTTCAATATTCTATCATAAGAGTCCACAGCTCTGGCTATTTCAAAGTGGCTTCGGAAGTCAACATCAATGATAACACGCTCAGAGCTTCCAGCATTAATGTAGTTGACCACGTCGATATATTCATGATCCCCTGCCATATAGTATAAGAACCAATTCTCAGAAACAGAATGCAAACGCAGCTACATGATACAAGATAAAATAGGCATGTTCCAAATAAGATCACAAGAAGGTCCTCCCTCCAAATCGACCATCACAAGATTCACAAAACAACAACTTGACCATAAAATCCAGATTAAATCATTTAAGGGGCACATGTTGGATATTAGAACTTGAGGTCAGGATTATCTAGTGAAAACAATGTTCAACTATGAAGGGTCGTCCAAGCCCCAATGAACATGCAAGATCATCAAATAAATGCAAAGAGTGAGTGCTTAGGAAAATCAAAGACTTCCCAGAAATAAGATTTATGTAGCTAACAGTTTCAGAAAAAATAAGCCCCCAAATCTCTCATTTGCATTGCATCATAAAGGTTTGAAATTAGTGGTGAATGATGGTGGTAATTCCCTCAATCAAATCTAGTCAAGTCACAATAACCCTCTGCACCTATAGCCCCTCAAAGAAATGCTAGGACTACAACTTAAGAACAAGATCGCATACCTCTTGGCACCTTCCCACTACCTTGCCACTTGGATACACAAACAGCAGCATCATATCCTGAAAGTCTCAGCAGTTTAACAAGAGAAAAATTGATGCAGCTTGCGTTACAAGGACCTGACTTGACATGATGAAGGTCTGACTCCTTGATCAATTGCACAAGAGAATGAACTATGGACAACAAGTCACTCTCATACTGGGCTACAGTGCGCTTGTAAAACTGCAAGAGCAGCAAATAATCAGCGAAATTCTATATGATCAAATAGGAAAATCTTGAACAAGAAAAGGAGTTAAAATGCATCAATATAGTCTGGTAGATAGACTGCATGTTGTAATTTAAATACAATTCCAAGATTCGCGAGGAAGTCGTCAACTGCACCTGTTGAAACCATACTGAGGAAAAAAAAACAAGAGTTGCCATTTAAATAAAATTGCTGATTCCAGAGACAGCCATCACGGTATATATACTAGAGAAGATTCACACAGGCAGACATGAGAATAGCTATTCGTCACGTGCACTTATGATCTCACAGGATGTAATTGAGATTTCTGTTTTTTTTTTTTCACAAAAATTCCAATTTGATTAATTTTACAAGCAATCACAGAAATTATACCACAGAACTAGAATTTTGTGGTGATCCGAGAAGAGAGAGACAAGAGTTATGCTATATAGAACGAATCTTTTGACACGGACACGTAAAACTGGCACCATTTACTATTCTCACGAATTCGTGAGCTGAATCATTACTTGAGAGATAAGTATATACAATTGCCAAATCTAAATTTTCTTTTCCTCACAAATTGCAAAATTCAACTCAATTTTAGTGAGAAACTATAACATAAAAATTAATCCAATTCATTCCTCCATTTTTCAAAGGAAAACAGAACCAGGGAAATTTATCTCTCTTCCTCGTAATATAACCTAACAGAACGAAGAAAAAATAACAAATTTATTTTTTAAAAAAAATAGAAACGATTTCTCAGACTTCCACGAATACAACACCGGCAAAAGAAGAAGATAAATAAACTTAAAACAATTCAATTCTTTATGAATCGAGCTCGATTATATATATAAACTTTAATGAATTCTAAACAATTATGAATGATTCTATGCAATTCTAGTGTGAGGTGGGGAGGCAGTAAATTGGTGAAACGTGTGAATAAAAGTTACCGAGATCTTGTCGCCAAGGTGGTGAAGATCAGAGAGACCAGAATCGCTATCGCTGCTACACCTGGAATCGGCACCGGAGCTACAGCCGTTCTCGAGAAAATCGCTAACCATGAGAGCCAAATCATGTTCACTCTCGTGGCTAAATCCTCCTCCTATTTTTCCCACAATCCCTCTCGCCCCCCAATCTCCTGTTGCTGTCGCCGCACACATCATCAATCCAGAACAATACCGTTTTCTCCCCTTATATACGCAAATTGTTTTCTCTATTTCAAAATCACCAAAAGTGTGGAAAGAAAACTAACCGAATCATGGAATCTATAAATAAAATTTTAATTTTGTACGTTTACATAGAAACATAAACGCGATGATATGACCACGCTTTGTGGTCGTAAAAACGAGGCCTAACGATTCCGCTTCGAGGTTGTTTAAGCTTTTGGTTGAGTTAAAGGCGCAAGGAGAGGAAGAGGATTGAGTTTTTTTTCCTTTCTCTTGGGGCGAAGCTAAAACCCAGAAGGAGAGAGGAAGAGGAGCTTGAAAGGAGGGCAAGAAATGATAGGCTAAAATATCCTCAGACACTATACAGAGAAAGAGGGAGGGAATCAAGGGGGTGGAGTTAAGTACTTTATTCGGATTTCCAGAGGGGATGAAGTGGATAAAGAGGACCGATGATTAATGATAAATCAATTCGGGATGTGGATGGAGTTAAGTACTTTATTCGCTGCCGCTCCTGGTTTTTAAAGATAACGAAATTATGAATTGATTCTCTGGGGTCTTTCACCTGTACATTTCTCCCCAGCAAGTGAATCTTCATCGTGAATATATTGCAATTCGAAAGGAGGGCAAGGGTTGATGGGCAAAAATATCCTCGGACATTAGAGAGAGTCAGGGGGTAGGATGGACATCTAGAGTGATACTTGCATAATAATGATAAAAAATGATGAGCTGTCTTATTATATAATTTTTATTATGAAAAAAAATAGGTAATATACTAATATCCGGGCCATCTTTTAAAACCAAAAAAACACGGCATGTTGATAGATTTTTTTGTATTTCCCCTGTAGAGAACACGGAGTCATCGCAGGTTTTAGTTTTTTTTTATTATTTTATTCTTTATTGAGTATTTTATATGTATTTAGTGTTATGATGGGTACGTGTTTTACAGAAATATGTTTAGATAAAATGAAGAAAATGCATTAGATTAACATTTTTTTTAGATGTTTTTAATATTTTCAGCATTAATGTAACAGTATTAGCTAAGAGAATCTAGAAAATCAAGATGTGTACCGAAAAACATTTTAAAATACAAGATAAATACATTACCAAAGACTGTAAACTTGTTGCAATTTGCTGGGTGGGTGTCTTGATTTTGTCTACCCAACAATTCATTACGATGTTAAACTTCCTTATTGCAAATAGTTGTATCGATGCATGTTGTAGTAGCCTTCCGACATTTCAAATATTCTTGAAATTAATTTATTTTGTTTCTCGAAAACTATTAATGTCGCCTGCCGATCTTGTAAAGGTAGACAAGGTGTTCATATCCCGTTTGGCACGACGTACAGCTCCTGTTAATTATCAACAAATGAATAGTTAAGAATTATAGTCGAAACATTAAATTTGACACTAAAAAGGTATTGAACAAATAATATATTATCATCACAATTACTAACAAAAACAGCAAGATGTGCTGATATTTTCCCTAGACTGGAGTGGAGGTGTCAATTCGAACGGGGTTAGATAACATAGAAGGGGAAAAACTAAACACAGTGGTTCTAGATAATATCAGTTTATAGCCTGTAGTATTTTGTCATTCATGTCAATTTATTTTTTAATATACATAAGATTAAAATATTAGAGAATTATTTTGTATTTTTATCAAACCTGATTTAATAGGTAAGTATTAAAACTTCATGATATGACTTCTTACACAGTATAGGTTTAATATTAAAATACATAAAAGTTACAGTGATATGATTTGTTGATACAAAACTACCTCACTTTATCAATAAAAATATGCCTAAATAAAATTTAAAAAATAATAAAACATAAATATAAAAAGATTTCACAGCTCAATTTTTTATTTAATTGGAGTTTAAAATTAAATTATGTATAAATTATTTTAACATGATTCAATTTACTTAATATATTTAATTACAGCTTTGATGATCAATAAAAAAATTGATATGAAGAAAAGAATATTTATCAAATTATTGTTTAAGTCGAATTTAAAATTAAATTGTATAAAAAATTTAAAATAATATATTTAATTTTATGGGTTCAAAAGTTATATAAATGATTATTAAAAAAATAGGATTAAAATTTTAAAAACTGAAGGAAAAAAAAAGAAAATAGACTGGAAAAAAGAAATAATTATTTATTAGGAAAAATAAAACTGCATAATGATTTCTAGGTTTTTTTTCAGTAAGAAGTGATAACAAGAAATGGCAGGGGAAGTACGATGCTTTAACAAGGACACAGCATTTCGGGCTCGAGGAGCAAGTCACCATGCAACTTGGATTAAACTGCTGAACAAATAAAAAATACTCACTGTCATTGTCTGAGTGGAAAATGACGTAACTTTCGCGGCTAACTTCTTCCTACGTCAGCCGCTCCCCAATAATTGACCGATGACTTGGCTCTTTTTCCTCTTCCCTCCCTAACGGATATTTGATCGAAGTTTCGCGAAATTTTAATTATTTTTACTCCAAATTATTTTGATATCTCAATCTTAATTATTTAATAAAAATAAAAATATGTTTTAATATATTTAGAAAATAATTTTTATCACTATTTAACAAAAAAAATCAAATTTAAAATAGGTAGTTTAATGGTAAAAGCTTAAAATTAGAAGATTTGTTTCTCATATATTTTAATATTTGAGTTTTGTAATTGTTATTATAATAGTTATTAGATATTTATATGATTATTAATTTTAAAATTTATTAAATTAATTAAGATATACAAACTGAACTAAATATTTATATTAATAATAAATAAATAAAAATCTAGCTTCAACTTAAAAACCACTGTGTACCGTGCGGTGGAGGGTTTGGTTGCCGATCAAACTGAAACCAACGTTATTACAAGCTGTTATACATGATCCAAACTTTTAGGATGACGATGATGTTTTTAAACTCGTACTCGGTTAAATATTGCCCGTTGTCAATGACGCTTAAATGACAAGTCAATATTCATTGATCGGTATACTAAAATGAGATTACATTCACCATACCCTTCGCGTGCACAGGTAGCTTGTCATCGACTATATGGTAAGAAAGGGCAACCTTTACTATTCTTTAATTATTTTAAAGTATTTTAACCGAGGAGTTAACAAGGTACAACTAATTCCTAATTAGAAAAACAACTTATTAGTTAAATTTAATATTATCCATTTATTGAGATCTCGAAAGTAAAGAAAGAAAGAAACAAGGTACGAGTTGATTATTGAAAATCCTTTATTCAGGAATGGATATTGGGAGCCTGTTTATTAAAAAAAACAATATGCAATTTTCCTTTTCATTTTCAGTTTTCTTCTCATTTTCTAGTTTTCTCTGTGAAAAATGTGTTTATTTTTTGAAAATAAAAAGGAATCTTAATAATTGTATTTGTGATAATCTAATTATAAAATTATGTATCATGAAAACATTATACTTATTAGCTCAAAAAAAGTAAATATCCAGTACTATAGTTTTAATACAAAAATTAATTTATGACACTTACCAAATATAAAGATATTAATATAGTATTTGTTGAAAATTTTAATTTTATAAAAATATTAATATAGTATTTTTAAAAAATTTTAATTTGAAAGAAAAATGAAGAAACTCATAAAGAAAAATTGTGAAGAGCCTAAAAATGTATTTTCTAAACCTGTTATAAATTTTTTAAAAAAAATATTTATCAAAATGGAAAAATTTTACATTTGAATAGAAAGTTTTAAGTTTTTCTTTTTTAATTCTATTTTTTTCAAAAAATAAATTATTTTTTTATTTATATACAGTTCCTGAAAATTACCAATGATGCTTGTTTTTTTTTCCCAATTTTTTTTAAGCGGAGCTGCTCAAGAAAAGAGGAAAAAAAAAAAAACAAAAGAAGGCCCTGACCTGCACAAGCGGGGCTATAGTGGGTCCGCAGGCTAGAGGCAGTATCTGCTTCTTTAAAGAAATTACGACACTTGCCACCTCTGCAAATTGCAATTAATCACTGACCAATAATTGACCAACCCAACTCAAGCTTTAAAAAGCTGGGCGGCCAATTAAGACCCGGCAAGAATCCTATGAGGTCTGTTCTTACAAGTTTGAACTCTTCTGGACCTGTCTCGTTTTCGTTCACGTGGGAAGAGGACCGTTTTAGGTAAGAGAAGAAAAATGGTTACAACTTCGTGAGAGATCTTGACATTGGGGTCGGTGTTAGGCTGCTGTCAACTGGTAAGTTTGAAGTAGTTGGTGGGTAAGATTATGGGGTTATTTGGGACTGAGGCAGTCTTTGTAGTATAAAAGGATGTTATTTAATAATGTATTAAAATAATTTTTTTTATTTTTAAAACTAGTAAATTAAAATAAAAAAATTTAAAAGATTAATTTTTAAAATGATAAATTTATAAAAATTTATTGTATGCTAATATTAAAAATAAAAAAAATCATTTTACAAAAAATACCCTATGTTATAACATTAAATGTGCATTAACAGGTTATGTTATGTACAATTCCATATGAGTCTCCTACTCGAGTATTTATCATGGACCGTCTTGCAAGTTTATGCCTTCTTTCTTTTAAGAACAATTTGCAAGCTTATTAACTCCACAATGTAACCAAAAAAAAGATACTATCCAACGCATCGCCTAATGTACCGTCTAATGTACCGTTTGTATGAAGGCCAGCAATGAAATAAAACCTCACCGCAAGTTCATCAACTTGAATAAGTGTATTTGATAATATAGTCAAGAGGATTTTTGATAAAAAAAAATAATTAAATATATATTAAAGTGATATATATATATCAACACATTAAATTTATTGGGAAAATATAAGAAAAGCATCAATTTAATATTAAAAATAAAAAATAAACACTACATGAGAGCTAAACACCATAAAAGACTAATTTTTTTTGTGATTTCACAACAATCTTATGTCATGATAAGAAACTAACCACCAACACTTTCTGACAGTCTTAATGATCCTCGACTATCAGAAGGATGCATATCGTTGATGAATTAAGATATATTAGTATCTTTACGGGGATGTATAAAATTATAATAAGAATTGTTTTTTAAAATTTATTTTTAATATTAACATATAAAAATAATTTAAAAATATAAAAATAAAATTAATTTTAACTAATTATTATTTGAACCACAGTCACAATAAAAGCTATAACTCGAGACCAAAACAAACCATAACATGCTTAGCCTAGGATTGTGGTTAGAAATATTAGCGAGTCAATCAGTTTCATACCCGTCAATCGCTAGAACCATCCATTCCTCCCAATTTTGGAAGCATTCCCAGCAATGGGGTTTCAATTGTGCAATAAAGAACTTTCTTCCTGCCTCTTTGGGAATCTAATAATTGCTAAACGGGTCGACTTTTGAGGAGAATCTAATCATGGCTTAATTAAAAACTAGGAAAAAAAAGAGAGAAGGAATCTAATAATTGCCAGAACAATGGCGAAAAGGATAATAAATCACAACTCAGACCAGCATCATATGCTGAACTAATTTCTGATGGTGCGCGAAAAACAATATTTTATTCATCATCTAATAACAAATTAACAGGATGGATTTGGTACAACGCGAAAGCAGACCAGCCAACTTCCAATACCAGCACCTCATGGTGCGGAAAATTAGATCCATTCATCATTTACTTAAACAAGCTTTTCTGCTAATTTATTTCACTTAAATGTATTTTTTTCCTGTTTATTTTAAAAATATTTTTTAAAAAATAAATTTTATTTTTTTAATATTTTTATATCATTTTAATACACTAATTTTAAAAATAAAAAATACTTTAAAATACTATCTAACCTCCCTTCTCAAACAGACAGTAAAAGCTGGCCTTCCAGTGCCTTAAACTCTTCAAACAGCAGGACAAACTTCATTGCGGAACCATGTTATATATCTCCCACTCCCCGACAAGAAAAAATGCTTAAACTTTTAGACTCCTTCTAATTTAAGGCTAATTTACCAAAAGAAAATCATGATGACTGCTGTCTTCCCACCCGCATTCCTGGTCCAAGGTTCTGTTTCCACACAAGTTGTAAACTTTACAAAAAATGAGCCATTTTATGGATGCCAGGCATCCAAGAGGACCAGACCTTGTCCATCATTTAGCTTGTAATTGATATATTGAACTGGCAATAAACGGAGCCCGTAAGAGTCACGGCATATGCAAACAAGCACTGCTTTGATTGCCCCACAGGCCGGAACGTAACGGGACGCTAGACGTGTTGTGCTTGTGGAATATACCTACGTAGATCTATCCGTTTAAATTTCAACATGAAAGGATTCCCTTTTGCGATTTTAGGTGCATTTTGTGGATTATTGACAGGCATTATTGTTAAAAATAAGGGGGAGATGCCGCAGACCTGTTCCTTATTTTTATCATAGAAACTAATTCATCGGTGAAAAATAGTGACTGCCACCACTATTCACTCTCACAAATTAATATAGATTGTAGAAATGATTTTACAAAATAATAAAATTTGCTCAACTAATTTTTTTTTTCAATTAAGCCCTTTTGAACCTCAACTAACACTCATTTATATGTTTTTTTTAGAATGTTAAATTGAAAGATAAAAAAAATAAAATAAAAAATATAGGTAAAATAAATTGTGATTTTAAAATTTGTTTGAAAAGTATATTCTAATCTTCTATTTTTCAACTATCAGCTAATCCGATCTCTTTAATTTTAAAAATATTAATTTTAATATCAGATTTTTTTTGAAAAGTAAGGGCTTGCTAAGTCCCGACTTAGAGTGAGAAATATGTCATTGCAATAATTATGATAACCAAAACAATTGATTTTTATGGTGAATAATTTTATTTGATAAGATTTTAAATTAGTTGTTTTCTTATCTTCAAAGCAATTAAAAAACATATATGAGATCAAGAATTTTTTTATTTAATAAATTTTATGTGTTAATTTTTATTACAAATTGATTTTAAAATCAAATTAATTAAACAGGTAAATAATTTATATTATAATATTAAATATTTTAATTTACATCTATCTCTTTATTTTTATAATTTTATTTATATTTATCATTAATAAATTTTTAAAAAAAATACATGATGGTACTTGATTATTTGATTGAAAGCATGCATAATTTTATCAATTTATATTTAGAAAAATTTTTATATTAAAAAACATGTTGAAAATTTCTAAAGGTTCAATTTTCTTTTATCATGCATTGATGTTTTAAACTTATCATTTATTCTTTAGGTTTTTTATTTTTATTTTTAATTTGTTATTTTTAATTTCATCATTCAATCCACATTTATAATATATTGCTTATTTTATTTTAATTTTATAAAAACATAAAAATAAAAACCAAAATTAATATAAAAAATAAATTCTAAAGGATAAAATTAAAAAAAATATTTAAAACAATATATATATAGCAATCAAAAGTTTAAGAACTAAATTTAATATAATAAACAAATAATATAACATTTCTAAATTTACAACTTTTAAAAAATATTTTTCATCCAAAATATAAAAAGATATTTTTATAAAAACCAAATGAAATTTTTATTTGACTAAAAAATATTTTTCTTTAATCAACTTTTAAAATACAAGAAATTAAAAAAAATAATTTTTCAAAAACTACTTTCCAAAAAAATCAGACGGAAAACAAATATTACATTTCCATGAGTATCTAACATCTGCTTTTCCAAACTTCTTCAGCCTAAAAAAATAATAAATATTTACTATCAAATTAAGTTCTGAAATCAATTTGAATATGGCACCTGTTTCCAGGAAAAAATGCATGACCAAAATAAATCCAAATTAGCATTCAGGCAACTTTCATCAGAAAATCTAGAAGTCCAAGATTAAGACCGCAATCAGTCACCAAACAATTGCTTGCATGACCCATGGTTGTTTCAGAACATGGGACGAAATCAAAACAATTTACAACATCAAATGAAAATTCTATCCTAATGCCCAAACAGTCAGACTATAGATTCAGTTTTATAATATGCTGACTAGATAGAAACCTATACATTAAGGCCAGATTTAGCATGACAAGGTTGAGTTTGGAAGCACGCAATCCTGATTCTAACTTCCTTATATGCATCTGAATCATCTCTATCAAGCTACCTTCTACCACATTTTCACTGCAATGTCAGACCTTTAACAAATGTATTTTCATCTAAACATCAAGATATTTACATCCCAGAAAATCAATTTTAACATGTTGCCTGCTAGAACTGCCTTACACAAAGTTATACTGTGAAAAAAGACCCAGAAATCACTCCACCCACAATTTGAAAAATACATTTTGAATAGCTGCGAACATGAAGGGAGACATTTGGATTCTACATATCGAGGAACCTTCACATGCTATTGTGCTTAATAAGAAAAGAAATAAAATTAGCTTATACATAGTGCTGAAAAAGGCTCTGCGCAAAATCTACTGTCATTTCATCACTACAGTAAGCATGGGTGGGACCCGATTTTTGTGAGAAAGGTCTAAGAAACTGAAATACCTTCTGTGGTCACCTGCAGAATGTACTCTTTTCAGGTTGAGATAGGAAGGGAATTCGAGAGGATGATGACTTCTTATCGAGGCTTCAAATTTCGCTGTATAACAAGAAAATTAGTTAAATAAAGGAAACCTAGGCCGGTGGCGTAGCACTTTTGAAATAATAGTCCAACAATTCTTTTTTCACTGTTACATAATTTTCATTTCAATGATTAGGAGGTAAAGAAGAACTGAGCATTGCACAAAAAGTCTGACCATCATTTACCACTGCACCAATACATTTCTCGATCTCATAATAATGAAATAAAATGAACACATAAGTCCGCCAATGCACAGACATATAAATCTGATATTAAGAAATGGCATACTTTTGGCCTGTCAGTGGGTATTTGTGGCTGTTTATCCAACGTTCTATCTGTATCTGTTGTTTGCTGTTCATTATCATGCTTATAAAATGCCTGCAGAGCTCTCCCAGCAAATGCACGGATTACATTGACTTCCATTGCAGACATATTTTTCCACTGCAATATCAAATTCAAGAGATCACTTCACAGAGCAGCAGAATGCAAGATCTAATAAAGGTACAGTACATGACAACATGATGAAGAATGAATCAAAATCCAAGAATTCACAAAGAGCTTTCCAACAATCCTACTAATATGCAATCGCAAAAGCTGACACCATTTGTTAAATCCAACAGGTAGATGAGAATGTCTCAGTTAACAGCATCACCCACTGCCTGTATTCTTAATGGAAGTTCCTAAGAACAATCCGTCCTTCCTTTCCAGAAAGGATATAAGATACTGTTGTATGATAAGTTAAAAGTCTCAACATCTACTCAACTATGAAGTTGATTGCCGGTTGCATGGGAGCAGCAAGAAGGCTACTCAAGCATGCAAGACAACGGCATCAATTTTCAGCGTGACAAACTTCTTTCATAGCTACATCTTTACTTAATTGGAAAAGGTGAGGTACTTTTTATTTCTTTTCCTTCCATTGTTTAATTTTTTCAGAACATTAGTATTTGAAATAAGAAGGGTGCTTTACATCCCTGATTTCACGATCTATATTTCTCCCATGGATGCACTTACGCACACTACCAAGTGCTCCGATTCTTGCACTTTAATTAATTTATTGATGTCCATCATTGTCCTAGTTAGATGCAGTGTAAACTCACATTCCTGTTGTTAGAGACCAAATAAAAATAGCACGCTTTATCGGAACGTGCATATTAACAATTTACTCTTCGCTTTTGCCCAACATAAGCCAGATCATCCTCCCAGCCAAGATCAGATTTTACAAGAATATACAACTTTCAAATGGTAAGGAGAGACAGCAAGCATACCGTCACCGTAGATGCAGTAAACTTTTCTAAATTAGTCTCCACTTTATGAAATCTTACATCTCTGATATCCTCGATGAGTGACCTCACCTATGAACAGGTAAATATGAAATTTATGCCAAAAACACAAAAAAATAACTGAAAGAGATGAAGGAATCATCAAAGCTCACCATATACATGTCAGGAATGTCCTCACGTGCACTGCATTCGCAAAAATAGAGTTGACATTCAAGATTGTCATCACTGAAATGCGGAGTAAAATAGGAGTGTTTCAGTACTTACAGGTCGAAAAGAAGTCTTGAGATTTCCACGTAATGAAAGGGTAGATGCTGGAATGCATGAGAGTCCCGTTCTGCTTCCAAAACCTGAGTCAAATTTTCTAGTCCACAAAGCCAGAGGAACAATGAGAAAGTTTGCAATCTACAACTTAGTTTCTGATAGAAATACAGCAAGAACAGCTAAATTCCTAGCCTGAGATAGCACTGGAATAAATAGCTGCATCTGATTGAAGGAAGAGCAGGAAACTAATATCAACAAGGTCCAAAACGCACCAATTGACATCCACTGAGGAAGCCTGATTGTGCATTTCCCTCTCTTCTTCAAAGCCAGAGCTAACCAAAGCGGCACTTGAGCTGCCAATTGTGGATAAAATGGTCCATAATCCCCCTGCCATTACACCAAATCAATAAATTACAAAAAGAAAAAAAACGAATGAAGTGCTTTTGTGCATGTAAGAGAGGGAGAGGGAGAGGCATTACACAAATAAAATTGAGAGAATCCATCCTCAGATTCGGAACAATCTCCACCATTTCATCTTCTGCCATAAATTCAATCTGTACAGCAAAACAGCAGGCAAGCATAAACAACCAACCACAGATTTATCGTGTATAGAGAGAAGGAAAGGCACCTCTTCGGAAGAAAATAGAGACATGGTAGAGTCAGATTGACCAGCCATTTCTGCGACCGTGGGCGGATCTAGGGTTTAGCTAGATGGTTATTTGGAGCAATCGCAGATTAGGAGAGGCAAGGGGTGGTGATGTGGAAGGAAATGGAGATGGGAATTGTCAACTGTGAGGTGTGACGCGTGCGCTGTGCTCTTTACTTCTTTTTTGGCTGGCCGCGCTAAAACTGGGTTTAATTTTTAAAATTGGCGGGCGTTGAGGAAGTTTGGGCTTCGGATTGGTGGCCCAGACGGTAAGTTAGATGATCAGATAAATAAGAGCCTGTTTGGTGTCGTTGCTATTTCTTTCGGGGGTGGGAAAATCAAAAACAGCTTTTAAAAACTTAAAAGTAACAGTCGACGAACTAACGATTTATTTAAGGCATAAGCAGAGATAAATATTTACTGTGGTTAATGAAAATTTCGAAAACAAATTCTTCTAGAAGAAAAAAAAAAAAGAGCGTATCAAGACAGTGGTAAGAAAAGGCACATGTGCCTAATGATCAATTATAACATTACAGGATTAACGCCCACTTTCAATTGGTTATGGTTTTGTCGAGGAATTTTTTTATTTTTTTTATATATTTTGCCCCTGGTTCAGCGAATGCAAAGTAGGGATAGTCCTCGAGAATATTTAGATTTTATGATATTCATTCAATATTTATAAATTATTAAATAAAAAATTTAAATATTTATAAAGTATTGTTGAATTTTGAATATTTATTATTTATTATTTAATAAAAAATATTTATAGTTGGTATATATTTCAAGTACACGCACAAAACACACACACACACATGTATTAAATGATAGATACTATAAATGTATATATTTCATACCAATATAAAAATATGTATATATCATATTATATTAAAAAAAAATCTAAATAATTACAGATACATTCATATGATATAAATATATATTTTGTATCGAATTTTACATTATTCATATCTTATTTGTCCATAAAATATTGTGTTGGTATCTATCAAATTTTAATTAAATTATCATTCCTAAATGTAATATATAAGTGGCACGTGAAAAAAGAAATTACACAATACACTCGAGCCAAAAATAGGTGAACACTGAAAAACTCATGACCGCCACGGACTCAGATGCTTTTGGTGGATAGCCCCCTCGAATGAACTCAAATCCCAGTCATCGGATCACTGGGTTCCTCTAGCAACCATTGATGGGGGCCCATTAGTACACTGAGCGTGGTTGTTTTTCGAGCAGGCTTTTAGAAATTTTTTACCTGGGATTTTAGGAGAGGCTTACCGTTGACCCGGTCGTATGTAAACGGATGAACGATGAGCCGAGCCCATATATCACTCATTCCAGTAACGAGTTTTGGAGAAAATACCATGCCTCTTACATCCATCCTTTTTATTTAAAAACAACAGGAAAATAGAAAGTTTGTTTATGATTACGACGCATTAAAATTAACCATGGTGATTATACGAAAAATTATGAATATTATAAATATTTTTTATTTTCAAAATGACTTGGAAATGATTTTTAAATAACCAAGGATGTTATGGATTAGGAAAAAATTGTAATGTTTACATGAACAAGATGAAGTTTTGTCAAATTTTAAAAAATTAAAATTATCAGTGTAAAATCATAATAATTTACCCATTTGGTTAAAGGGATAAGATTTGTCTGTAAAACAAGAGTTTTTTAAATTCATGAATCAAGAGCTCGAAGAGGCAGCGAAACAAGGTTCTACCTTTCTGGAATACTAAATCCCATCATAAACTGTGTGAATAGTTCGTTATTTTTATTTTTTTTTCGATTATCCACTTGATCCTGGTTGTTAATAAGAAATAAGAGAGCTAATTGGCTTAAGATTCAAGCGAAAGGGCAACCCGTATTGGCCAAAAAAGAAAGAATAAAATATCTGCAGATGACAATCTCTCATGTATCAGGAGGCTGTATGATATAAAAGGCTTTTTTTTTGGTGTTGATGTCAGTAGATAAGTTTATTTAATCTTTCCTCCAGTAGTCTAAAAATTGTTCTGTTGAAACAAAGAAATATGTATAAACAATCAAATTTCACATGGGAACTCATTGTATTTGCTCTGTTCTGGTATGAGAAGTCAGGGGAGATAGTGGCGAGCCCTGAAACGGGGAAGCGATTCTAAAAGAGCCGGTCAGAGTAAAAGGAGAATCCGTTTGAGGAGGGGCTCGCGTTTGTTTTATTAGATAGAAAACGCACCTACGGAAACCACCGATGCACAGGGGTTGGGCCTAGCAGTATAATGAATTTGTTTTCTTTCATTGCATTTAGATTCAAATTCTGATATGTGTTTTTGTATATTTATTAAATTTGTAAAATATTTAATAAATTATAGAAATTAATCGATACGTATAAGCGGATCCAAATATCCCATATAAATAAAAAAATTAATAAACTTGCAAAAACTTGAAACACAAGGAGGTTTAGGATAATAGCATTTGATATTATGGGTTTTTTTTTAGCTTTTCTGTGACTAATATAAAAAAATAAATATATTCAGTTATCCATATAAAATTATAATATATTTCAATTAAATATATATTTTTTAAAATTTTAACTAATTAAAATATAACTTCAACCACTCTTTAACGCAATATAAATCAAGCTAGCTCCAGTACTCCGTATGTACCCAAAACCATGGGCACACAAGACAGCACACCTAGGCAAATCATGCTTTAAGTTCCCTCGTGCTGCCGAAGACGTGTCAGGTTGGCCTGGTAGATGGTCTAACCTTTGACCTGGGGTGTTTAGAAGTTTAATAATAATTGTTTTTTAATGTATTTTTTATTTAAAAAATATATTAAAATATTTTTTTATTTTTTAAAATTATTTTTAACATTGACACATTAAAATAATTAAAAATTATCAAAAAATATTAATTTATAAAAAAATTAAAAAATAATTTTTTAAAAAAATATTTTAACACATCAACAAGCAAAACTTTAAACAAGTGTGGGCAGCCAACCACTACTGCATGGTTTCATTTTTGTTTTTTTATTAGTATGGTGTACGGATTTACTTGTCTATACCACAATTAATTTTATAAATTTAAAATTAATAATTATATAAACTTTTAATAATTATTATATAAACAATAAAAAACTTAAATCTAAAATTACAGAAAAAATAAATTTTTTAATCCTAAAATTTTATTACTTAATCACACCATCTAGATAATTTGTAATGGTTCTTTGTTCGGTCCTGATGCAGTGATCTATGTAATCATGGTTTGCACGCACCTTAATTACTGCAATGGTCCTCCCCTTGTTTGATCTTTCTATAAAACCCGACCCAGATTAATTTAGTGGGAAACCCGTTCTGCATTAATTCTTTTTAATTGATTAAAAAATTTAGATGGCACAAATACGAACTTGAAATTTATATTGTATTAATTAGTCATTTAAACTAAAAAAATTAAATTGTTAGATAAAATATCAATAATAAAAATAATGGTTTTTATTCTAGCATAACAAAATGTCTGAGAAGATGATTTTTCAGCATTTTAGCGTGCTGATTGGGAGGGGTGAGGGAATTAAGGTGGGGTCGTGTTTATTTTTCTCTCCATTTTACTGTGCAAGCTGCAAGGAATTGGCAGCGCGACCTAGTGTTGGGAGCTTTTTGGTTGACGGTGCTCCTCGAAGGAAGTGACATGTAGTATTCTGTTCGGTGCTAGTTCATCCTCTTTATATTTCCATCTTATTATTGTGCCATCGTCTCTTGAACCAGACTTCGGTATTGAAACTAACAAATCATCGTATCTCGTACACCGGCGACGTCGATGGAGGAGATCAATTTTAGCATCCATGCTGGATCTTTACCCCTTGCTGGTGTTAATCAAAGGTTGTTATACCTGTACGGGTATAAATCCATTTAGCGTATGTGGTGGCTCTCGGGACCAGGGGCCCAGGGCTCAGCCCTGTTTCGATATAAATCGAACCCTCCCACGACTCTTCTAGCCTGTGATATTTTAAATCAATACTGGGTATTTGAAATTAAGGCATTGTTATTGCATTCAAGATTTATTTTTCACAGGAAGAATTTGGCTGCCATTATATGGTGTGATATTATAATACCCCACCGCAAACTCATCCAAAATCACAAAGTCCTGGCAGCTTGAGGATGATATGTCACCTTCGGTTTTATTATCGAGTGTCAATCAAAAAGTCACACTTCGGCGGGCAACCAGGACTAGCTGAGGATCAATCCCACCAACCACGTGGTTTTATACTTTTATACTTACAAGTTATACCCAATTTCTCGAGCCGGTGTAGTCAATGGCCTGCTCTTTTCGAACGATAACGTTGTCGATCAGGGGAGAGAATCAATGACTTCGCTCGTATGGCTGGAGAGATGTCCAGAAAATAATAATAATAATAATAATAATAATAAAGCGATAATGATTGAAGAGAAACAAAATCCGGCACCGTCCATTTTTAAACCTACAAATATTAACGGTAACTGTAGCAATAAACACATGTTATTGTAGATTGCTGTAATAGAATGACTATTTTACTCCTTAACTCACAGAAAATCTGCATTGATTTTGGAGCGTGTTCGTCTTTTTAAGGGGATGTAATGATCATTATTGATTTTTGTTGGTCGAATTAGTCTTTCTACGTGAAAAAAAAAAACAGTTAAGTATTATAACACCCTTAAAAGAAAGTCAAAAAATAATTTGCATTTAAATGGTTTTTTGATGCATATTGTAATTACCATCAAACTCTTGTGGCTAGAATTTTCTAGGCTATCATAGAAGGGTTTTTTTGTTAATTTATTTTATATAGTATGATTACTTACATACCCTTGTATACGAATTTTACAAACTACCATCCAGGAGCCCCTTGGATTTTTTATCTTGGTTTTTTCGCTATAGGGTTTGTTTGGTCTGTTACAGGAAATAAAAAAAATAAAATTGTGTTTGTCGTTTGAAGAAAACAAGCATGCACGTGGGGAAGATTCGTCTCGTGCAAGCAGCACATGCTATCTTCTCTAGTGGCCAAAAACACCAAATCATCGTGCCACCATCTCCAATGAGTGGCAGCACTTCAAGTTGTAATGTGCATCATTGTTCTCAATAGCCTGGCGATGCTTGGGATTTGTCTTCCCCCCTTGTTTTCTTTTTATGGCATCGAGGTGTGATTTGACAAGCAATACAAAAAAGTATGCCCTCTTGTTATATTTTTATTTTATTCATAGTTTTCAATTTTTTATAAGTTTTTTTTATTTAACATTATTTTTTTATTTCATCCCTTTAAATTAATTCTATTTAATTTTTTTTACTGGACTTAACTTTTTTTTAGTTATTATTTTTTTTTTCAATTCCAATCTTTAAAATTTATTTTATTTTATTTTATTTTTTACATCATATTTGATCGTTATTATTTTAATAATTATTTATTTTTGAATTTTATTCTTTAAAATTTTTATTTTATAACAAGTTTAATTGTCATTGTTTTGACTGCTGTTTTTATATTATTTTTTTAATTAATTTTTGGTTTACTATTTTATTCCCCAACATTTTATATATATTTTTTATTTTGTTCTCGTTTCTTTAACAATTTTTTTATCTTTTTATTTTTTTTATATTTTTTATAGCTTTATCCATCAATATCTAACTAATTTATAGTCTACATTATAATATTTTTTGGTACGAGGATCTCAATCTTATGTCTAAGGAATAAGTGTGAGATATTAACCCAAATAGATATTGATTTTTTTACTTTTTTGTTTTAAATTATTTTTAAAAATCTACTATTTAATATTATATTTATTGAAAATTTAGTGATTTTATTTTTTTAATTTGATTTTTATGAAAACAACCAACCTCATATTTAAAATTACAAGTTTATCGTATTGATCTAGACCGGTTCAAACAATGTGTTTAAGTCCTTTTTTTAGGTCCATTCATGTATTTTATTATTATAAGAATATAATTAAAATACTATTCAAGCTATTTTTATTAAAAAAGCATATTTAATTAGAGATATTTTTTACTCTTTCATCTTTAAAAAATAACAACTCATTTCATTATTTATTTGTTTTTTTTTATATATATATTTACACTAGACAATAAATCCTCCTCCTTTTCCTTTAATTGTTTTTGCTGTATTTAAAAAAAAATAAACTTTTTTAAAAAATCTCGTGCATTTGGCTAGCATGTGTTTACATGAAAAATGGTATTTTATATAAAAAATTGTTATACCTGGCAGGATTGTGAATTCAGTTCGGTGGTATAGCTGGTTAACTTAACTCTTCTTTTTTCAGATTAATTTTGTTTTTATTTCTAGTTTTTATATTATTTTTTTCTATGACGGGAAAAGAGCAGTGTAAACCTGCACATTCATTTTTTTAAAATAGAAACTTTTGCAATCAAAAACACGTGGAATAAGCCATCACGTTGTTTTTATAAAAAAAAGATAATATAACTAGTACAATATAAGTTCAACTTTAACGTTGCAAGTATCAGTCTACGGTGTATATAATAAAACATTGAAATATTTTTTGTTATGCTTGATACAAACACACACATGTATACATATAGAGAGAGAGTAGCAGTTGATGAACTTAACCTTGACTGCATAAAAAATTAGTCAAAAAATTACCACATCAGCAGGCATAGAGAGTCACCGTGCATGCTATATTTGACCTTTATATCATGATTATGTTACTAGTCGTCTAATTTAAGTTTTTTCTTCCAGGTTTTGTGGGCCACAGGGGGTGATGGTGCACCGAGACTTTAAAAATTTTTACGCTTAAGTCTAGACATTTTGAGATTTTAATTATATCCATTGATCCATGACTTGTTTAATAAGAAATACATGGCTTGCACTTTCAAGTTCTCCCCTACTTGCTTTGTTTTTAAATTTTACTCTCTTTTTTTTCAAATTCTCTCTTCGATCTAAAAATTATAATTCTACCATTTACCATGACATAAATACAATAAAAGTGATAAGATAATTTTTTGCGATAAACATATTAGATTTAAAAAGCTAAAACTTAATAATTAATTAAGTTTAAGTTAATATGAGTTTGATAAACATGTTAAATTTTAAAAAATTAGATATCACCCAGCGTTGACACTACATGCTTGATTTTATATAATTTTCTATAGTATAGATATAAAATACATGATAAATTATCATAAAATATAACTATTTTTATTAAAATAATGATGTTTATATACTTATAGGAGCATATAATATCTCTTAAGCGACATAACATGTTTATTGTCTCACCAGTGATATATAATAAATAAACGTCTTTCATTAACACTGGAAACATTGGAAAGAAAAATCTTTAAAAAATAACAATATTTAAGTGGTATGAATATTATTTTAATCATTGAGGTTAATTATTCATAACTTTTTTCAGGATAAAAGATATATAAATTTTATTAATATTAACAAACTTAAAACTATAAAACAATTATATTTATTTGTTGAATTTAAAATTTTTAAATTTTTTTACTGCCTTGACTTGTTTTATATATTTTCTAAAGGATCGTGAAGTTTCTTGTTTAAAACTATTTTTTTAGGTATTCGAGCTTTTATTGCAAACATACAGTTCTTTAGATTTTTTTTAAAGATCAAACTAAAACACTTAAATATATCAATAAAATCTTATCCAAAACACCCATCAACATTTTACTTACATGTGCTCCGGGATATCATAAAAAAGTCCATCTAAACACGTGTACACGTAACTACTACAGTGTGTATCCTATAAAGAGTCTGGGTGAAGCCTTGTTAGCCTCCCGTGCACATCTTGAAAAACAAAATCACCTTTCTCGTCTAACGTGATGGCATTTCCCAGAGATATCAAGCTTGTGATTGCCACGATGCTAATAAATTCATCCACTGCCGGCTGCAAACAGGGCAAGCCAATTTGATGAAGGTGGGATTCTCGTGCAATGCTTTGTTGAATCGGCGAGTGCGTACATTTCCCGGAAAAGGGCTTGAAGGGTTTTTAGCTACTCTAAAAACGAAAAAAAAATAAAATTTCCCTACTCCATCGAAGAGAAATGTAGCTTGCCAGGGATACAAAGTAGGGACAAGCAAAAAAAAAAAACTTAAAAATAGCTTGTTAGGGATACAGAGTAGAAATAAATATAAAAACTAAAAAACTGATTAGATTAAAAAAATTTCAAAAAATAATTAAAAAACCAATTAAAATTATAAAAAAAACCGATCGATTTTGTTTGATTTTAGTTTAATAAGCAAAAAACCAAACCAAACCAAAATAAAAAAAAATCGAGCCAAAACAAAGAAAATCAAGCCAAAACCGATTTAAATCAAGGAAATTAAGCTATATAATTTAAACCAGTTTTTATTCTAAAAACTAACCAAATTAAATTAAAATTAATCGGCTTCAACTGGTTTTAATTATAATTATTTTTTAATAAAAATCAAACCAATCCTAAAATAATTACCCCTGAAGCAACGTTAATGGACACCCTGCATTATAAAAAAAAGATGATATAACCAGTACAATATAAGTTCAACTTTAACGTTGCAAGTATCGGTTTACGTATCCCCTGCATTATACGAATCAAACATAGTGCATTCGCAACAACTATAGTTGTTTGTTAAAAAAACAAAGCCTTTATAAAGAATTTACAGGTTATTTGAAAATCTCAAGAATTAGCAGAATAAAATAGTTTTCACATCATCTATTAAATTTTAATACTTGAAAAAAAAATGAATGAATGATACAAATAATTAAAATTATAAATTTTAATAAAATCGCAAATCATATTCAGAGCGGCAGAATAAAAATTAATCATAGCAGCATTATCATCTCTCCATCTCCCTCGTATAATTGATTGGAAAATTTTTTCTTCTAAAACGAAAATAATCTAATTAAATGATAATTTTTTAATAATTTAAATAAAATAAATTTTAAAACTATTTTTAAAAAATTCAACAAACAAACCAAACCAATTCAATACACCTCAATCATGATTCCTACCATGTTTAACATTATGAGCGGTCCAAAAATTGTTAGATGGCCCAATCCCTGAAATACACCGTCCTATCCTCAGCTAACCATGACGTATTAATCCATGGGCCTCTAAGCATCACAAAACTGCCAGGCTGTCTCGTTAATCCTAACGTCCTTTTCACTTCAATTCCCAAAACCACCCTTATCAAATCCATCTCCTCCAAGCATATTCGAAACAGATGCGAGGCTAAAAAAGTAAATAAAATAACCACAGATTTATGAATCCATCACCATAAAAACTCCACAAATATCAAACAAAAACCCGACACTGAAAACAAAAACAAAAACTAAAAATCAAAACCCGTCACTCCACAGTCTACAATGGGCAGGAAGTTTTTCGTTGGCGGTAACTGGAAATGCGTGAGTCTCGTTTTTATTCTTATCTATTCCGTTATTGATATCGAAATCTGATTCAGATCAGGTTTTTTTTTTTAAGCAATCAAATTAGTTACTTGAATTGGTGATTTTATTTTTTCTGGATGTAGAATGGAACCACCGAGGAAGTGAAGAAGATAGTGTCAACTCTCAATGATGCTCAAGTGCCCTCATCTGATGTTGTTGGTAAGTGTGTCTTTCTTACTCTCGCTTTCTTTTGTTCAATTAAAGTGTTGCTGTTAATCTGATTACACAAATTGGATTTACAAAAATCACTAGAAACTGATGATTTTTAATCATGATCTGCCTTTAACCTACTGATGTATCAAGAACTGGTATGATCTTCTACAGAGGTTGTTGTAAGCCCTCCATACGTGTTTCTTCCTCTGGTGAAAAGTTCGCTGAGGCCTGATTTTCATGTTGCGGCTCAAAATTGTTGGGTTAAGAAAGGGGGTGCTTTCACAGGTGAAGTGAGGTATTTGCTAATGATCTTTCTTAGCTGGCCTAGTAATTTGTCTGTGCTGACTATTAGACATATGGAATTGATGAATATTTATTGTCCGTGGGATTTGAACTTCCAAATGCTGAAGTTGGTCTTGCTTATGTGCAGTGCTGAGATGCTTGTGAATCTGGGTATTCCCTGGGTCATTCTTGGTCACTCCGAAAGGAGAAGTCTCCTGAATGAATCAAATGAGGTAAGTTTGTGTTACATGGTATAGCAATAACTTATCTGTAGTTAATTTGTGCTGTCAATGCCTCACAAGTGCTTCCTTTTATCATAACTATTTAAAGTTTCAATCATGTAATAACTTCCCACTCTGGGGGGTGTTTCCTTTAGCTTGTGGGCGACAAGGTTGCATATGCACTTTCTCAAGGGTTGAAGGTGATAGCTTGTGTTGGTGAAACTCTTGAGCAGCGGGAAGCAGGATCTACCATGGAGGTTGTTGCTGCACAAACCAAAGCAATTGCAGGTATAACATATATTAACCATGCTTTTTTGTATTTTTGATGTTGTACATGTTTAATTTTTCCAAATAAGAAGTTCTGGCCATCAGACAGTGGTGGAACATTGTTAATTAAGTTAATTAATTGGTTACTAGTTGGGCATGTAGAATCATTGTCTGTTATTAACTGAAACACTGAACTCTTGTATACAGTGATGCAGTGTTCCTTGTCACACATTTTAGATGAGCTTGAAATCAATTGTCTCTTCCTCCTGGTTCCAAGTTTTGCAATGCACCTTGAAAATGAACGTTTTAAAACTTCTGCTGTATTTTATCATTCATTTAATTGGATTTTGATCATACCAAGGGGCTTCATATCTGCATACCTTCATTATTTCAGTAGATGTGTTCATCAATTTGGAACATATGACTGTTGATTCATTTATTTATCTTGTTACATTCACTATATCCTAGCCGAAAAGAGTTTATAATAGTATCAATAATTGATTAAACTTTGTTTTATTGCAGCGCGAGTATCAAACTGGGCTGATGTTGTTTTGGCCTATGAGCCCGTGTGGGCTATTGGAACAGGGAAGGTTGCAAGTCCTGCTCAGGCACAGGAGGCAAGTCCAAACTTTGTTTTCTTGTTTAGGATGCACTCATTATATGCACCGAACGAGAAAGAAAAAGGAGCATTTAACACCCATTGTTTATTTTCTTTACCACGAAAACATAAATAATTCAAATTAATGTGCTGAGCTTTATGTTTTCTTAGAACTCAAAATCTTTTTTGATTCTATGTGCTTTCAATCTCACAGTATTAGCTCATTTGCCCCATAACTGTTACATTGTTTCTTATCTCCCTGTTTTCTCAGGTAATTTCGGGCATGTTAAACACCAGTTAATCTGCGATTGTGTCATGCCTGGTGGTTTCCCATGACTAGTTTTTTGAAATTTTGGTTTTTTAATGTAATAGGTGCATTTTGAACTGAGGAAATGGCTTCATGCAAGTACCAGCCCTGAAGTTGCTGCAACCACCAGGATCATTTATGGAGGTATCTTCTTATGTTAATGCTACTTGCAGTCAGTTTATTTTCTTGATTTGTTCTGTTCTTTTTTGCAGACCTATAAGATGAATACACTGGTTGAAAATTCCAAGTACTTTTTTTCTTTTTTCGTAGTGCTCTTTTTTTTGGGAAAAATAAATAAATAAAGCCTTACATATCAAATACTGCATTCTGTAAAGCAAGGCAGATGCTTGCATAAAATACTGAGTAGAGAACATGCTATGCATTTTTCTTCAACGCAAATTCATTGAAACATGCTTGGCGAAGTGTAAGGGGTTGTGCACCATGCTTGGTCCAGATGGATCGATATGCCTTCCTTGATATATCTATTTATAGCATGGGCACCATCACAATACTCAGGGAACTGATTGATCCTGAACCTTATTGCGAAGTTGAGCATGCCTTGTTTGCATTCAGAGATAGAAGATATTGTGGTATCCTGAACCAATATCTAAAAAGACAATGTGCTTTTCTCATGCTGCTGGATAATATTTGCTTTCATTTTGGTTTTTTAACAGGGTGGTGAGGCAGTTAATAGAGTGATGATTAATTTTCTCCCTTTTTTTGGTTTATGCTTCACTAATTTGGCGCCTGATCCAGGATCCGTTAATGGTGCAAATTGCAAGGAATTGGCAGCAAAACCTGATGTTGATGGCTTTTTGGTTGGTGGTGCTTCCCTAAAGGTAGCGAAACTTACTAGTTATTTAATTTTATTTCATTTGACTTTTCCTTACCTGTTGATTTTCATGATATTTCCCTTTCATCGTGCCTTCATCATCAGCCGGAGTTCATTGACATTATCAAGTCTGCTGAAGTGAAGAAAAGTGCGTGAGCACAGAACCAGGGCACTGGGGGTGACTCTTTGATGCTTATGCTTGGGGAGGTATAGAACTCATCATGTACAATTTAGACATGTTTTCGAGGAAATAAGTTTTCAATCTTGTGTAATGATATCAGAACTTTAACCGGCTTTATGTTTGAATAAAGATAACTTTTTCCTTCCCAATGCCATCTACATTTTGAGTTCTTGGTTACTTCCATGCCTTTGACATGTTTGCATTAATACAATCTATTTATTTGTTTTATATTTGGCCCCTTCATCTTTTTTGAAGTGGCTTCGGTTGTAAATGACAGGGATACTCTTTAGGACTGGTGTGGGAAAACATCAAAGTGTGGTGTCCTTTTGACTTGAGTCTTCACCCAAGAGCAGATGTTTCATTAAACTACTGCAGTGGGTGTTTTCCTGTTGCTTTCCAATTTACTTTGCCTTATAAACCAAAAATACAGGTAAAGCCCTACTGGAAAAGTATTTCCACTTCGTCTTCTTCCCGCCTTGCCCCTTTCCTCAGTTTCTCTATCGGCAAGATCGACCTTTTTCAGGGCAAGTTATTGCTCGTTATGCAAGAAAAAGGTTGCCACACGTCATTTTGATGGATCTTTTTTCGCAGATTGTGGGTCTAGGTAGGCTTAAGTTTCTCGTGTCTTTCCTTGGTTGTCCGGAGACCTGATCTTTTCCCCTGTCTAGGAGTGGGTTTGTTTGGTTATTTAACACAACCACCATGGGAATAGTTGTTACATAAGCAGTCACATCATTCATGCTGTCTGTAAGTCCGTGGGAACTCGTTTGATGGCCGATAAAAAAAGGGATATGGGAATTTCAGCAGTGCTCTTGTTGTTTATTGGTAAGCCGAACATGAAAATTGAGTTTTCTTATCCTTGTATCTTTTGAGGTCAAGCTTGAACGAATAGAAATGGAAAGTTGTGTTTTTCCTTTTTTTGTTCTTTTCAAGTTGAGCTTTAACCCGACGGGTTAGGTGACACTATATTAGTTTTTAGTCTATTTTCATTTGATAATTAGATCATCTGCCACCTAGACTAATAGTTCTCCAGGCTGTTCTGATAGGGGGGGGGGGGGCAATTGTTGACTGGATTATTAGAAATAAAACTAAAACTCCGGGATCCACGGTAAAACGATTTATCAGCCCTTTAATGATTAACAAAATTAACGCAGCCTTGAGGTAGAATTATACTTTAAGATATTTATTATACAGTATGCCAAATATATGAGTGGTGTTTTTAGATTTTACATTTTTTATATAATATAATTAGCGCATAACACTCCAGATTTTTTTTTTCTAAGGTTAATGATCATTTTAAGTTTTTAACTTCAGTTTTCTTTAAATTATCTTATGGGTTTAATAGTGTTTTGATTTTTTTATAATTAAAAAAAGTGCTTAATACATGGAACACCTCTCATTAGTCATCGGTAGTTTTTTTTTACTATGTTTGAAGTATCAGGTCACCCTTTATATGATGAGGGTCACCTTTTATATAGTGGGTTGGCATGTTTTGGTTTTCATAATACGAAAAAGCTTGTAGTACAATTTTCCTCCCTCTTCTTTTTCTTCCACTTTAAAAGACATGTCGGCTTAGCAAAGTTACAAAATGGTTCTTGATCATTTAATTGCATAGAACTTTATTTATTTATTTATTAAATTTAATTATTATTCTTTTGATTCCAATTTATTTTGTTTTTAATCTTATTTTAATTGAATTTTATTTTTTTATCTAATCCCTGGTTATTTTATTTTAATTTTTTTCATTGAATTTGATATTCAATTTCTTTTATTTTGATTTCTATTCTTGATTAATTTTTTTTATATATAAATTCATCCTTTATTGTTTAATTTCATTTAATTTTCATATCATATTTGATATTTATTTTTTTAATTAAACTTTTAAAACTTGATCTGAAAATCAACCTCCATCATATCACTAGACATAGTTTGGGTTGAATAATCAAGGTTATTGAGACCAATTTAATTTTTAATTATGCAAAAAATAAAAATAATATTATTCTAATAAAAATAGCTAAAAAAATTAATATTTGTTGACATGATTTTTATCTAGCTAATCATTTCATATTATTTTTTTACTAATATAGAGAAATAAATTTAGTAAAGATAATTGAGTAGATATCTTATTTTATGCAATTAAAATATTTTTTTTATTGTTGTTAACACACGCATAAAGATAACAATAGTTAATGGGTTTAATCTTAGCTATACAAAAAATTAGTCAAAAATTACCACATTGATGGGCATGAAGAGTCATCATGCATGCTATATTTGAACTTTATATTATGATTATGTAATTGATTGTCTGGTTGAGGTCTTTTCTTCTAGGCTTTATGAGCCACGAGAGGTGATGGTAGCACCGAGACTTTGAAAATTTTTTACATTGAAGTCTAAATATTTTGAGATTTTAATTGTATCCTTCGATCCAAAACTTGTTTAATACAAAAATCATAGCTTGCACTTTCAAGTTATCATTTACTTTTTTTTTTAAAAAAGTTTTATCTTATTTTTTCTTCAAATTCCCTTTTTAATCCAAAAATTATAATTCTACCATTTCCCATGACATGAATGAAATAAAAGTGATAAGATAATTTTTTGTCAAGATTTTTATTTATAAAAAATATTTTTAAGTAAAATAAATATGATAAATATATTAAACCTAAAGAACTTAAACTTGACAATTAACCATATTCAAAAATAAAATAGATCCAATAAACATGTTAAACAATTTAACCTTGACAGTTAATCATATCTGAGATAACGTAACTCTGACAAATACATCATAACTAAAGAATATGGAATTGATAGATGGCCAAGCCCGAGTTAACACGGGTTTATTAAACATGTCAAATCTGAAAAATTCAGACATCACTAGGTACTAAAACTATATGCTTGATTTTATACGATTCTATATAATATAAAAATAAAAAACGTGATAAATTGCCATGCAAAATAATTAATTTTATTAAAATAATGATTTTTATATATTTATAGGTATATATAGTGTCTTTTAAAGGACCTAGCATATTTAATTTTTTTACTAATGATATGTAGGGGATATATGCCTCCTATCAATATCGCCAAAAATAAAAGATTTTTATTTTTTTGAAAAATAACAAAATTCAAGTGGTATAATACCACTTGAACTATTTAGACAAAGTATTCATAATTTTATATATTCTAGAATAAAAAATATATAAATTTTAATAATATTAACCAACTAAAAAACAAATATATTTGCGTGTTGAATTTAAATTTTTAAAATTATTTATTGTCTTAAGTTATTTTTTATATTTTCTAGATCATCTTTAAGTTTCTTGATTAAAACTATGTTTTAGGTATTCAAGCTTTTATTGCAGACATATAACTCTTTAGATTTTCGTTAAAAGATCAAACTAAAACACTCGAATATATTAATAAACTATCATCCAAAAACTAATCAACATTCTAGTTACATGCATTTCGGGATATCATAAAAAGGTCCAATTAAATATGTGTACGCGTAACTACTGCAGTGTATCCTATCAAGAGTCTGGGTGAAGCCTGCTAGCCTCCCATGCATATCTTGAAAAACAAAACCACCTTTCTCGTCTAACGTGGTGGCATTTCCCAGAGAAATTAAGCTTGTGACTGCCATAATGCTAATAAATTCATCCACTGCCGGCTGCAAACAGGGCAAACCAGTTTGATGAAGGTGGGATTCTCGTGCAATGCTTTATTGAATCGGTGAGTGTGTACATTGTATGTGTGCTTCATCAGCGAACTTCTAGAAAAGGGCTTAAGGGCTTTTAGCTATTCAAAAAACGAAAAAAAAAAGAAAAAAGAAAAAAGAATTTCTCTACTCCATTGAAGAGCAATATTGCTCGTCGGGGATAAAGGGTCAATGGATACCGAACAACTGGTGACGCGTACGTGAAACCTGTAATCGTAACCATGGAGAAATTAAAACAAGTTCTCTTCACTTGATTGTTTTTGTAAGAAGTCAACAGCAAAGTTGGCCAGAGGCACAACAGTCACGGGTTTGTCTGGTTTCTTTTTCACATTCAATTCCCGTCCACTGTCATCTTTTTATAGATAGATATACTGTGCTGCATAAAGCAAGTAGAACGCCTACTTTATTTATTTGCTTTTGACTAGCTAAAAGATAATTAAAAGGATGCCGGTAAAAGTCTCTTTGCTTTTTTCAAATCCCGGTGATACTGAACGTACAATCTATCCCCCGCGGATGCCTGTAGTGTACCTTTTCTCCTTGTAGTAGCAGATGCCCGTCACCGGGGTATATGAAAAGAAAGCCAATTATTTACTCCGGGGAGAGTGATAGTTTTCAGGACAAATCTCCGATCTAAGATCAATGTTCTCGATTATACCTCTAAAACATTTTTCAAATCAATTTCATGGTCAGAGAGATTTTGTTTTTTAATTCGACCATTTCATTAAATACAGTTGATAGATCCTTAAAAATATCGACGTGTTTCCTGTATGATCCGAACTAAAGGAGAAATCAGGAGGGAAATCTCCTTCCATTTTTTTTTTTTGCAAGACACGTCACCTGGCATCATAATATCTGCATGTCTTTCTCCAGGAAGAAAATCTTTTTTCAAATATTATTTTTTATTGAATAAATTGATATCCAACAATCTTGTTAACTCTATTTAGTGTAATATAATAATTCATAATATTATTTGATATATCAAGTGTGTCCTTTCTCACTCTGCAGAATCCATGGATAAAATTTATATATTATTATTATTATTATTATTCATTCATTCATTCACAGACAAATATTATCATACCATATAATATAATTAGTTTTATTTTCCCTCCCCAGGAGGCATTTACTGATTTATTGATTAATACATCTCAGGAGAAATAGCAATGTGTCACGACATCATTTTGTATGTGATGTCTCATTATTCTTTTCATTTTCACGGGAATTACAACAAGCGCAGCCAATAATTGAATGGATACCATAAATCTCGATCGCGTGTGGAAGCGTGGACATTTTAAAGAGTTGCTGAATGTTGATTTCTCAAACAGGGCCCTACCAAGGCAGATCGAGAAGCTCGCTTGACCGCCCATCATTCCTGCTGGCAAATAATAAATACGCTACCCAATTTGAACATAATCAACTAATACAAGAATTGCTTCGGTGGTTGTCTGGTAGATAAATTACGGATGCCAATCCAACGGCTAAGAATAATTGAAACCAGGCATGTCTGTACACGGGAACAGGATTTCTGACCATCAGACAACAAAGCCGGCAGCAATCAATGTCATTTTCTAATCCTCCTCTTCTATTTTTATTACCATTTGCCTGTGAAAATCGATACATGAAAACCTACTACTAGAATTGATGGATTTAGGGTATTTATTATTGTCACAAGATTGATTCTTAAAATATGTTTTTATTCAAAAGATATATTAAAAATATTTTTTATTTTTTTAAAATTATTCTTAAAATCAGTATATTAAAATAATTTAAAAAAATAAAAAAAATTAATTCCTTTAAAACATCGTTTGGAAAGCAATACCTAATAATTCTAGGCTAATAATGTTTATGGTGTTTTCTTTAAAATATATTAAAATAATTTTTTTAATTTAGTTTTTATTTTTAATGTTGGATTAAATAATTTGAGAAGTATTTTAAAACACCCGCTTTGACTTTTAGGGGATACCAAGATTCCGTTACATGCTACCAAAAGGTTAAAAAATAAATATATAATTGGAATTAATTTGGGTGACGAGTTCTATTCCACTCGTAGATAAAAGAATTTTTTTCTCTCTCGTTTTGAGGTTCCTTTTTTGCCCCCTGGCAGATAGATAAAAGGAAACGCAAATGGAGGCCAAGACAACCCTTTCACTTTTGTCCCAGGCAAAGTTCTAATAAATAGAACTTTCCCAGAAGGCAAACAAAAACACAAAAGAACACCATAATCTGTCCATCTTTGCCTCTTACTCATTCTTGTTTAGCTTTCTCCTTTTTGCGTTTCTTTTAATCATTCAAACTTCTCTAGTTGGTCATGATAGTAGGAGATGCAGGCTACAACTAGCTTTTTTGACATATAAAGCTCTTGGTTTCACACTTGACTTGTTTCTCTCTTTGTTCCCTGTCTCAAGCCTGTCTTTGCCTCGTTTCTATCAAAGCTTTCTTGAGCTGGGTTTCAATAGTTATTCAATCTTTAGCAGCTGCAACCTGTGACCAAAGTGAAGGGTTTTCGACGTCTTTGTGTCAATGGGGTCGTGCTTCAGTGCTAGAATTAAAGCTGAGAGTCCTCCTCGAAACGGTATGTTCACAAACTCACACACATCTTGTTCTTGATGGATATTTGTTCTCACTGTTTGCGAAAGATAGTAATTTTTGTTCATTCCTTTTTTGATCTTTCGTTGAAAAGGAATCTTTAGTTTTTTGCTTCAGCCTTTTCCTCTCAGAAAGTAGCATTGTTTTGGATTCTTGATGTTTTCCTTTTCAGTATACGGACCTCTGTTTGAACTTTGACTGATAAGAGAAAGGAATAGTGAACAGGGATCAAGGATTTTGATTCTATTATCTTTCCTTCCATTCTAAGATCAACCATGCTTCTAATTCTAACGTGCTAATATTCACTACTTTCTTGTCGCTGAAACTTTCAGCTTACCACCAAAGAAGATAACAAAAATCATCCATCTTGTCGCGTTCCATTAGGCTAATTAAGATAGCTGATGTAGCAAAAGAAAAACAAGAAAATAATCTCAATTAAATAGAACCATTAGGAATGGTTTGCATGGGGCTTCATTACTGAACGAATCAAGATCAAACATAACCATTTGAAAGATTTAATCTGTAGTAATTTTTCTGTTTTTCTTGGCAAATTTGGCATTGATCTGGAAATTTTTCCTTTCCTTTATTTTCTTTTCCAAGTCTTTTTGAAAGTAGACGGTTCATTTCTTGCTTTGCGTTTGTAGACATCTAGATGAATTTATAAGATATGATGCGTTGATTATTCAGGGGTGAACACAAAATATGCTGGCAAAAGTGGGAACGACAAGAGTGGGTCAAGCAGCAAGGTCTCTTCTTCTACAGTGCCTTCAACTCCTCGGACGCAGGGTGAGATCTTGCAGTCCTCAAATTTGAAGAGCTTTTCCTTTAGTGAATTAAAAGCAGCCACTAGGAACTTCCGTCCTGATAGTGTGTTGGGGGAAGGTGGTTTTGGTTGTGTCTTCAAAGGGTGGATTGATGAGCATTCATTGACAGCTGCCAAGCCTGGAACAGGTACAGTTATTGCTGTAAAGAGGCTTAACCAGGAGAGTTCCCAGGGTCACCAGGAATGGTTGGTGAGTATTCCTTTTTCCATTCGTTCCTTGCCTGCCTATTTCTAAAACTCTCTCTTGAATTTTGTAGAAAGGTTTACAAATGTCCAGAGACAAGTTAAGATACAATCAATCGTCCATTATGAACTGGTATTCAATGCTTCTTGTAAAGAGCTGGATTAACCAAGTTAGAATTGAAACAGATTCACTAGAAAATCCTTAATGATCCGGCTCTTGCAATTTTAGTACATAGATGATAATTTTTAAAGATAGTATGATTAATAGATTCTGTGCTGATTCTTCGACTGCAGGCAGAGATAAACTACCTGGGCCAGCTGTATCATCCAAATCTAGTAAAATTGATCGGCTATTGCTTAGAAGATGACCACCGGCTTCTGGTTTATGAGTTTATGCCCAAGGGAAGCTTGGAGAATCATCTTTTCAGAAGTGAGCAGTTGATACATCCGATATCCGACCTTTCAAATCAAGTTGTAGTATTTTCTATGACCTCGAATATCTTGGATAAAAATCATTGAAATAGTTTTTTTTACTGGAACAGGGGCTTCTTATTTTCAACCACTCTCTTGGAATCTCCGCATGAAGGTTGCCCTTGATGCTGCCAAGGGTCTAGAATATCTTCACAGTGACAAGGCGAAAGTTATATATAGAGACTTTAAGGCTTCTAATATCCTGCTCGATTCGGTATGTGAAAATGTTTCGGATTTTGAGTTTTGCTTCATGAGCTTTTACTGTTCTTGCACCTCTCTTATACATTCTTTGTACATTGTGAAATCACAGAATTATAGAGCCAAACTCTCTGATTTTGGGTTGGCCAAGGATGGGCCAACAGGCAGTAAAAGCCATGTATCTACAAGGATCATGGGTACCTACGGTTACGCAGCTCCTGAATATATGGCAACAGGTATCTTCCAAATCACCACATCGGTCATGCTCACTTCTGCAATCCGTGCTTCTTGTGGAACAACTCAATCCTATGCTATATTCTCTCAACGTTATTCTCCTGAAAGAAATGCTTATTTTATACAACTACGGCTTTTTATTGCTTTCATCTCACTTCTGTTTGTATTTATGAAGGTCATCTAACTGCAAGGAGTGACGTATACAGTTTCGGGGTTGTTCTCCTTGAAATGTTATCTGGCAGACGAGCAATCGACAAAAACAGGCCCTCCAAGGAACAGAATTTAGTTGAATGGGCAAGGCCTTACCTTAGCAGCAAGCGCAGAATTTTCCAAGTTATGGATGCTCGCATCCAAGGCCAGTATTCATCTAGTGATGCTCTGAAAGCAGCAAACCTTGCAATTCAATGCCTATCAGCCGAACCAAAGTACAGGCCACACATGGAAGCAGTGGTAAAAGCATTGGAACAACTTGATAATTCCAATGACAACGATGGATCGAAGGGCTCTCGTGGTGAAAACCCCCAAAGAGTTAATCGAAGTTCAAGCAATGGTCCTAAATATCACAGGAAAAATGTCAACGAAGTTTCCAATGGAAAACCTGCCTCTTATGCCGGGCCATATATTTCACCTCTTCGTATATAAAAGAGGAAGAATATTCAGTACATGCTTTACATTGTATATTAATCCCAAGAAAACTACAGATTTATTTTGATAGAGCGTTGTATCCCGTAAAGCATGGAATTAGAAACATGACATTTACTGTACAGTTCTTCTACTCAACATCTAAATATGACAGTTTTTTTGTCACGCTGACTGACCAGGTGATAAGGAAATTGATGAAGCAACGGAAACTCTAGGATTGAAATGGAATTTTCATGGCTGTGAATACAAGTTGATAGAGGGACCAGGTTTGGCCCCGGTCCACTGAATGTTCACCTAAAAAAAATTTCTCTTGGCTTGGAACTCAATTGTTCTTGAAAATCAAGTCTCATATTGGGACGCGAGACCCTTGTACAAATAATAAAGAAGTATGTCCTGATTTGCACCTACCGGGCTAGCTGTCCCATGCCCGAACGGCAAGCAAAGAAACTTACAAGCATGATAAATTTTTTTCACCGTCAAAACTCAGGAGACTATCAACAAACTCAAGTGACCCTGCATACCGATTATGGTTAAAAACATGACACCGTTAATAAATGTAGATGCAGTTACTTCTTTTCTCTTAAGTTTCCTGATTTTGTAATTACTGGAAAACCAAATGTCCAAGAGTAGAGCAGGAATTAGCCCTGTTTTTGCAATGTCCCCCGGCAATATGAAATAGATCAGAAACTGTTCAATCTCGGCAGAAATTCATTTTTCTATGGTAACATTTTTCTCTGCTTCACTTGAAGCTTGACGGTGAAAACTAATAGGACTATTCTATCCCCTTACATAAATTTATAATTTGCTAGGGCAGCTGGGATCAATGATAGAGTAGAGCATGCAAAAGAACTTGCAGACCTACTTCATCAGTGGGAACGTGGTCATCATGTGAATCTGATACCTTTCGACCTAATTCAAGGTTCTGATTACAAGCATCCACACAAAAAGGCGTTATGCACACCAGTCATAAACTCACTGTTTTCCCCTGCTGTCACTAAGAATACTTGAGTATTCAAATCACGCATTGCCATTTTAATTTGCCTTACCTTTCCACTTGGCTGGTACAAGCATTTGCAGCTGCTCTAGAGTCACGCAAAATAAGTGTTGGTGTGCCAAACAAGGGGGGCCTGGATGCAAGTGCAGCTTGTGGTCAGCTAAGAAATGAATTCCAAAGGAGTCCTTTAGTCATGAGTTCTGACAGCTTGTAATCAGAGAAATTTGCGGTTGCATGCTGGTGCTTTGAGGTCTCTGGTTGGTTGCTTCTCTGATGGTATTTCACTGTTGTTTTCTTCCCTGGGGTGCAAGAATGCTTGACGGCCAGGCTAGTTGGTGTCTCCAAGCATGCTCATTATTGCATAATGTAGAATTTTTTTCTGCTGTGCGGCTGCAGAAGTGGAAGTTCGTTTCATGCATGATGCAAAAATTGAGGGGGTTCATTTTGCTGATTTATTCGGGGAGTTTTTGGTCGTTAATAGCCTGAAACACATGAGATGAAGAAAGGAGGTCTCAATGATCTCTTATACATAACACAATCAACAGTGTTAGTTATGTTTTGTAAAGAATTAAAGATGTAACCTACGACCATCCATTTTTTTTTTTAAT
This sequence comes from Populus ilicifolia, assembly GCA_015708895.1. Lineage (NCBI taxonomy): Eukaryota > Viridiplantae > Streptophyta > Magnoliopsida > Malpighiales > Salicaceae > Populus > Populus ilicifolia. The sequence goes on along the minus strand of SRLM01000375.1, from coordinate 2,098,181 downwards.
TATTATTACTATTAATAACGTGCTTCCATCTTTGCTCGTGATGAGAAAGGGATCATTGATCTTATGCATGTGTGTAGTCTGGAGCATGACTTTAAAATCCTGCTGTAGATTGATTCGGAAAACGAGACCCAGAGTCTAACTTAGTCTGGGTTGTTAGTTAACTAGCCAAAATTGATCCTGTAAAACTCGTTTGATCCGGTCAAGGTTTTTGATGACTTGAGTGACCGGGTCAATTCTAAGAAGAAAAAATATATTATTTTTTTTAGATACCAAAAATCTTAATATGTTCATTAAAAAATGAACAAATGTGTGTTTTATTAGACAGAGATTGTGATTGTTATCATTTAAATATTCAAGATTTTAAATTTAGATTGTATTTTAGTTATTTGAGTTATATTTGTTAATTTGAAATTTAGCTCTTTAAATTATTATTATTTTTTATTAATTAAAATTTGTGTTGAAATTGAGACATTTTTATATTTCAAAAACCATTTTTAATGTAGAGCGTCATTGATCTACTAGGTTGACCCAATGAACCAAATCATTTTTTTGAGTCAGTCTTCAAGTGATTCTGGCAACTGCAAACAAGAGGAGGACCATGGCTCGCTTGACCAAGCTTTTGTCATAGCACAGAGCAAAAGAAAAGGTGAAAAAGAACAAAGAAAACCAATCTACATGTGTTTCATGGCATGAATTGTCCATGGAATAATTATATCAAAATTGTTGAGAAAAAAACAAATTTATGACACATTTTCTAACCCTTGCAATGATACACCGAGCTACAAAATGTTACTGAGACATCACCTTTAATGTATTTATATTATATTATTGAAAAAGGTTCAATTTATTAACCAAATTGGTCAGCAGATGACCCGAAGACCTGAAATCTCCGCCGAGTCATTTTCCAGTCCGGTAGCATGATATTTTCCAGTAGTTTTTTAGGTCAATACTTGTATTTAATTTCTTGACGACAATCATCATGAGTGCAAATGCCAAAATCGTTAAAATGTGCATCGCAGATCCGCGCTCTTCATTCTCGACACCAATATTCTCGTTACTCTTTTGGAACCTCGGTTCCGGCATTTTAGCCCGGAGAGTAAAGTTATATTAAAGAGAATAATATAAATTATATTATAAAATTTTATTTAATAATTTAAATTAATAAATTAAAATAGTTTTTAGTATAATATTAGAATTTTAATTATTAAATAGTTATAAATTTGAATATCATTATTTTTATTTATTTAATAAAAATTAAATGTAAAGTAACATAAAATTAAGATTAGATAATCAAGTAGTTACAAATTTAAATTTTATTATTTTTATTTATTTGTTAAAAATTAAACATAAATAACATGATCTTGTGCAAATTTTATATTTAAAAAGCTTTTACTTAAAAAAATATATTATAAAATAATATAAAATACTCCATTTAATAACTTAAATTATTAAATTAAAATAATTTTTTAACCTATTAAGCTATGCCTTTTCTCGTATAATTTTCTAGAGCGAGCTAAATTTGATCTCAGATTCCTTTGTACCATACCAAGCAAGTTTACAGTTCAGGCTAACAGTAACATATTTTTATTTTTATTTTTACTTTAATACCTGAGACATGATTCGGATGACATATCGTGAAAAAGGAAATTTCCCATTCACGCTTCATGAATGTTTGCCAGGAGTACGGAAAAAACCTGTGGTGGATAGTTGTTGGGTTACGCACACCAATCAGCCCATATAGCCTCTCGTCGTTGACCCACGGAAGACCCCATCCCAAAATCAAAGCCCTAGAGTAAATTAGACCAATTATTAACCCTATTTTGCCGCAGGCTACATATTTTTATTTTTAAAAACAAAATTGTATATACAAATTTTTTTTAATACATTTTTATAGTTTAAAAAATCTTAATTCAAATAAAAAAAATTATACTTATTGTAATAAAAAAAATTAAAACTATGTGTGTGAATAAATAAAAAAAAAGTTATCGATAATATCTAAAAATAAAACTTAAAAAATCAATAAATAAATATAAATTGAGATATTTAATATTGAAAGATGCAAAATTTACTGAGTTGTGTTTGCTAAATTTATTTATTAAAATATTTTTTATTTAAGCAAATAATTATAAAAATAGAAGCACAAATTAAATTGATTGAATAAAATAAAAGAGAACTAAAAAACATCATGCAAAGCTCCATGTATTATAAATATTATCTAAAAATATTGTTTTATTTAAAAAAATTATCCATACAAAATATAAAAAAATATAGATAAATCATGAAAATTATCTATAAAAATAAATCATAAAGAAACTTTAAATTTGAATGTGTAGCTAAAAAAATAATTCTTGTTTAAAAGAGGATTAAAAAAAATAAAAGAGAGAGAAAAATGCTAATTTATATATAAATTAAAAAATAGAAAAAAAACCATAAAAGAATCAATAACAAAAAAACATAAAAGAATCAGTAACAAAAAAAACATTAAAAAAAGAGCAGTTGTTAGGCGTTACAAAGCCTGACATCCTAATCAACACACCTGATCCATTTTATCAAGGCTTGCATGGTGGGGTATTTAGATTTTTTGTTTGTAACTAAAGCGGATGACATATCATTCGTCTTAAAAAATTTTAAAATAAAAAAAATAGATGATGCATCGGATGTTCTGGCTAAATTCTAGCTATTGTGATGGCAAAACAAAACTAGAACTTAGGTTTTTTTTCCTTAGAAACTCGTTTTTTTAATTCATTTCAACCTAAAATCCTGTAAAATAATGTAGAAATCATAATAAACTTGTTTATAACCTGTTTTAAAAATCAAAATCAATCCAAATCTAAAAATCAACATGAATTTAGATTTATTTTTTTATAAGCTTTAAAGATAAAAACAAAACACTTAAAACATAAAAAATTATTTGATTCAGTGGCCTACATCAATGTTAACAACCCTTCTTTTTCTATAATTATAATTCAAACAACTTTTCTCTCACATCTTTTAATTGGGGATTTAAAAATTAATAACAACAAATTTTTATACTGATATTGAATTAAAAAAATATCGAGACGCTGGAATTATATAATTTGTATGGTTTTTTAAGTTTTAAGGATTAAAGTATATTTTTTATAAAACTTATGGCATACGATCTATATTTGGTATTTTTTTATTCTGGTACATTTTCTTTTAATTTCATATTACCGAAAACAAATTTAAAAAGGAAATTGAAGAAAAGTAAAATTTTGCAAAGCCTGTCCACATTAATGTGTAAGAGAATGAACAGTGGAGTTTTGCATAATAAAAAAACCTATAAATTTTAGAGTCGTTCTTAATTACAAGTTAATTTATAGTTTTACAAAATACATTAAGTAGTCTCTTTACTTTTAAAAAGCTAATCACTAGTCTCTTGACCAATATTGACCATGCTTAATGTAATATTATTTTACTTAAAAAGATTAGTCTTTCTCATTGATATTTTCGTATTATTTTCATTTTTTTCCTTTTTCTAGATCTTAAAACAAAATAACAAAATAAATTACAAAAGAACATGAACTGGAAGAGAAATACTAATTTCTCAATCTTTAAAACTAGGGGGACCATTCCAACTAATTCTGTACAACTAGAGGGACTATTGTATTATTTATTGCCATGAAGTAGGATTTATAGGGGACGAATCCTGCTCCTGAGTCCCGAGTCATATAAAAAACCGGATTGACCCGCCACTATTCCGGTCCATCTAGGGTTTATAAGAAAATCCCCTCCTGATTTCGCTTCAGAAATAAAAGCCTGACAAAAATTAAAAGACAAGATCATCGGATTTTACTACAGTAAGTACCTGCAGATCTAAGTTACATTTTTCTTCTGTCTCTCATCGTAAAAGTTATCATTGTTCAGGTAATAACCTAATCTTTTGTTTCTTCTTCTTCTTCTTCTATTCTATTTTTTCTCCAAATCTCATTAAAGAAGCTTAAAACCCTAGTTCACAATTAAGTGGATGAAAACCAAAATTGAAGCTGAAATAGTCCTTATAATTGGGGTTTTTCTAGTTGATCCTGTAAAAAGCGAAGGTCGATTGCTCTTTCTGATTGGTAAAATTTGTTTTTTATATAATCCAGTCAAGTTAATGGACTTAACTAGTGCAGTTAACTTCAATTGATTATGATACTAGCAGAAAACAAATGGGTGGGGATTAGAACTAAATTGTGTTTTGTAGTTTGATTTTTGTTTTTACTTTTCTTTACTAGGTATACAACGGGCTGGCTTAATTTTACTCCAATAATAGAAGAATATGTAACGGGGCTAGAAGTCTTGTTCTTTTTGTTGAAAAGATGCAATTTATGTGATAGATTGACATAAATTATGATGTGGTTGAATTGATAGGTATATAATGAGGAGATATAGTCCACCATACTACAGTCCTCCAAGGAGGGGATATGGAGGGCGTGTAAGAAGCCCACCAAGAAGAGGATATGGAGGTGGTGGTGGATATGGAAGACGCAAGGACCAAAATAGTGGAAGCCTATTGGTTCGGAACATTCCTCTTGATTGCAGGTATTTGAAATTCCACCCATTATTTGTTTTGGTGAACTGGGTTTGAGCTTTCAGGAGATACCCTATTGAGTTGTTTTTTTTTTTNTTTTTTTTTTTTTTTTTTTTTTTTTTTTTTGCAGACCAGAAGAACTTCGAGGGCCATTTGAGAGATTTGGAGTCGTAAGAGATGTCTATATTCCTAAGGACTACTACACAGGGTGAGTTTTGTTTTTTTGTTTTTTTCCCTATGGGGAATTGGTTAAATCTGTAATGAGATATTGCCATGGTTTTATTCAATTATTTTATGTTTCTGTCATTGTTACTTCCAGTGTAAGTCGTATTTTTTTCTTGTTTACCACTTTACTTCTCTTCTCCATCTATTTTTATAGAAATACTTTATTAATTCATTCTATTCATGCAATGCCTATGATAGCTACTCGCAATCCTGTTAGAGTCAGTCATTTGCCTCTACCTTTAAATAACCAAGCTTGAGAACAAGCATGAGCAGTAGTGCTTTGACCGGTGAAATGGTTAGCACGAGTGGTCAATAGGAGCACAAGTGGTGTGGAGTTCTTCTATGTGTGTTTGACTTTCAATAAAGTGTATTTTGTTTTTTTCCAGTTGATAGAAATGTTTTAGGATTATGGCTTTGTTGTTTGTTTGTTTTAGTTGATATTAACGTGAGGAGAAATCTTGGGAATTATTAATCACAGTGTAAATTAGCAGCCCTCAATTTTACTGGAAAGGGAAAATATGCTGTTCTTTTGGATTTTACCTCCTGATTCTATGTTCCTAAATCACGCTAGCTACTTCAGTTACGATATTCAAATAGGGATGGGAAAGTATATTTGAATTGCGTTCCAAACTATTTATCAGGGTATTTGTTTTTTTTTTTTCACAGTGAATTAAATTTTGAACTGGTTTGTCAGGGGGTATGTTGGTTTGAAGTTAAAAATCAAGACCAAGCCCCACCATTGATGAAGACCTACTGTTTATCATTCGCTAACATATTGGTCTCAAGAGTAATGTTCAATGAAGAATGTTCCTTTATGAAGAAAGATTAAAAAAAAAAACAACCACTAAAGTTTGATGAGGTAGAAGATTGATTCTTGACAACTGAAGGCAACTTGAGGAGAATTTAAGTTTGGGAACGTTGAATTGAAGTGCATCTTATATTTACAAGAATGTGAAGATTTTTCAAGTGACTTGCCTCTTTTGAAGTTGCCTTTCATACTTGATTGTTAAAGAAAAGGTCAGCCATTAAGCCTGCTTTCAGTAAAGTCATGTCCGCGTATGTGTAAGTGCTCTGGAGCTAGACTGTAGATTTGTAAGGAAAGTTACTAGGTAGTGATATTATGACAATCCCTAGGCAAGCTATTTTAGTAAGTCACTCTTCTCAGAAAGTCATGTTTGCTCATATACAACTTTCCATACTTTGACTGATGCTTTGCTGTGTCTTATATGCAGGGAACCTCGAGGGTTTGCATTTGTGCAGTTTGTGGATCCATATGAAGCTATGGAAGCTCAGCATCGTATGAATGGGCAGATTTTTGCAGGGAGGCAGATTTCTGTGGTGTTAGCAGCAGAGACAAGAAAAAGGCCCGAGGAGATGCGCCATAGAGCTAGGGTTAGGTAATATCTCTCCCTTGTGCATAAACCTTGTGATTTTACTGTTATAATTATTAGTTTTCTTAGATTCTCTACATTTACTTTGTACATTCCACAGAGGACCATCGAGTCATGGAGGAAGATCCTCCCATTATGGTAAGCCATCACTCATTACAGTGTTATTTTCCAGTACCATGATTTATTGAAGTTCTTGCCCACATTTTCTGTTGTCCACAAATGACTGTGTTCAGCTCAGCTGACTAAATTGATAATGACCCTGTGCACAACTTGTTTCCTGCATTGATTGAAGACTAGTTTTTCTGCATTTTGTGCATGTTTGTGGAAGCCATGCATATTTCCAAAGTAAAAATATGTTCTTTGGAAAAAATTGAAGTCTTTGAAATAATGGTGATTGCGATGTTGAAGCAATGGATAATCAATGATTCTTATAACATGGATCTGCTGCTATTTTTGTAGGATTATGATTACCAGTCTATAAAAGATTACTAGCCTATAACATGCTCACTTTCTTCAGAAAAGTGGCATTGATTTTTTATTTGTTATTTTTGAATTTTCGGCTCATGAGGAAGGAATTTGTGGTTAAATCATCCTAGAAAATATACTGGTGGGGAGCTTCAAGTTGAGTTATCAAGGTTTATTAATCTTGTGATATGACATTGGGATTGCAAATTTCCTTTATCAATCAAACTTCTGCATTGGTGTTAATCTCTGTGTCCTTTCTTTTCCCACTGCTGAAATCTTGAATTGGTTTGCTACAAAATTAATCACTGCTCTGTATCAAATATGTTTTAGGACGTTCCCGTTCTCGTTCATTATCACGGTCTCCTCGCCATTATCCCAGTTCTAGGTCTCGATATCGCTCTAGGTAAGCTTCCATGGTTACAAATTTGCCATCATATTGTCCTGATCTACATCTGAAACAGGTTGATAGATGCGCGTAGATGTGTGCTTTAACTTTGGTAGGTCATACTCTCCTGCCCCGAGACGGCGGGACTACTGTGCTTCCCCGGATAGAAGGCATGCAGGCCATCCAAGATCTCCTAGAGGTCCTCCACCAGAGCGAGATGGTGACCACAGCCGCAGGTCATATTCTCCAGCTTATGGCCATGGCGATGATCTTAATGAAAATGGCAATGGGTTTGGCGAGTAAGTGTAGATTTCTCTTCTCTACTGTTGTCATCCATGTATTTAGGTCATTCCATGCCCTTGGAGTGGGCTGTCATGCAGAAGTGATTGAGCACAGGCATTGAAAAGCTGGGTTTTATGATGCTTTCATAACAGCAAATTCCTAATTACTTATGAGAATCACAATGCCTGACTGGTAATGATAGGAATGCTATTCATGGTTTTAGACCCTGCTATAAAACCGAGCAGTTAATATGCCTTCTTTCAGCTCTAAGTTAATTTAGTAGGGTATGAATGCACTCTGAAATTTGTTTATGCTTATCAAATTTCTTAGGAGGCACATGCATTTAAGCTATACTTGAAAACATGTTGATTGTAGGAAATCGGCATATGATTTTGAGGAAGCACGAGCTTGGAGGCTGTCACCTGGTAGAGCATCAAGGTCACCTTCTGGATCAAGGTCTAGGTCGGCTGACTTGTCACCAAGGCATGCTAGATAAGGCAAATGAATTAGAATCTAGTCTATGGTCACGATTCTGATGTGTGCCAGGATTAACATGGTTTTCAGAATGCATCAGCAGATGGTAGTAGGCCTATGTTGCCTCTAGTGGATGAATTGGAATATCTAAAATTTTTCAAAAACCCACGCAAACTTATGTTTTGATTTAATCGTTTATGCACTTCAACTGGCTTGATGCAATGCAGCTTTCCAGATTTTATCTCCATATGATCTTGATATTTGAATGCATCCAGTTGTGCCGGACGTGCTGATTGTGTTATGATGCGTCATGCTTCCCTTTAGTCTGAAATTCCTCTATTTTTCCCTGTTGATTTGGCTAGACATACGATACCTCCTTTAAAATTATCATAAATAGAACTCCTCCTTTAAAATTATCATAAATAGAACTCCAGCTCGTTAATCTCTCTCAACTCCTTAACCCTGAAACTTGGTTAATCCAAGCAAATTTGCAACGATTGCATCTCTCCCTCTCCTTTTTCCTTGACCCGCCTTCTAAAACAATTTTGCTAATATCTTCTTTCTAACAAAAAAAGTTATGCTGAATTGAATATTAATTAAAATGTATAAAAATAAAAAATAAAAAAGCGCGGGTGTATATATATGTGTGTGCACAAACAACCACAGTAACACGGCACAGTGAAACAAGTGGAAACCAGGTATTGGACTGTGGCAACCCATTAATTTGTTCAATGATACTTCATGGCAACCAGTTTAAGGAATCGGTCGATAATACAAGCGATCTCAATTCAATTCTTAGGCAGCAGGTGAATCAACTGATCTAAAATGAAAAGAGATCTTAAAAGCAATTTCATCCTTGTCAATAACAGCGTTTTCTAATTCAAGAAGTTAGAATTTCAAAAGAAGAGGAGTTGAAAAACAGATAGAAATGAGTTGGGAATTTTCTTATTGTTGGATAATTTTAAATGGAGTGTAACTTAAGAAAAAATGGAAGAATTTTAAACAAGAGGGCTTCTTGCAACTCAGGAGTTCCTTCTGTCATCGCTGCTGCTCTCTTTTTCTCCATCAAGCTGGTCGTGCTGTGAAAAATTATACTAACAATACTATGATAAATGTCATCTGTGCCGTCAAAATGTATCGGGAGTTGCAACTGGTCAAGCAAGTTTCAGTTTGATGATAATTTCACGTATTTTGTTCGGAAATATGATTGCATTAATTATTTTTTATTTAAAATATATTAAATTATTTTTTATTTTTTCAGAATTATTTTTAATATCCGTACATCAAAATAATTTAAAAATACTAAAATATATTAATTTAAAATAAAAAAAATTAAATATTTTTAAAACATAAAAAGAAACATGTAACTGCATGGCCAGATCCGGGGAAGAAAAGAACGTTTGTTTAAAGCTTTTTAAAAAGTGAATTCTGTAAAGTTGCACCCTATAAAATGCTACTGAATTGAAAACCTCTAGGTAGGTATAAGCCATCGACCATAAGATTCGTGACTACCAAGAAGTCAAACGGCGTCACTTTTGAAGGCACATAATTAACGAACAAGTAAAATTCATGAAAAACGCGGTAGCAGCCATTGATGATGTATCATCGAGAACTTGGCCTTGAAATACTTTGACTTAGGTTAAGAAAATCTAGAGCTGTAGACAAGCTCCAAGGCAGGCAGGAAACTAGTTTAATGGCCAGAAAAGTCGATGCTTTCACATGCGGTGAAGGCAGCCGTCGTGAAGACCGTTTCTTCATTAACCGGTCATTTTCCTTTTTAATTTCTTTGTCTTTCCCCCCTTAATTATGAGTTATCTTCAATCTATACATTATTTTGTTAGACGATTCTCTTATACCTTCTTGAATCCCTATATATCAAACTGAATTATGGTATGAACCGATTCGAATTGATCTCTACAAGAGACCCACCAGAGAAAACAAAATACTTTATTTAAAAAAAAGATTTATCTATTCAAATCTAGAGCAATTTCAAATCTCATATTGGTTGCCAATAATCTCATTGTAACAAAAAATATATTGTTATCCATAAGAAATGATTAATTAATGGTACGAGGAATATCCGTTTCTTATAAAAATATAATATTATGAATATAATATTTTAGTTTTGATACTCTCGGATCAGTTTATATATAAATCTAATTAATTAATTGTACGAAAGACTTCATGATGACCATTAATTGTGTGTATTTGTTATAAAAGAACAAGAAACTTAAAGCTATTGAGTACTAGAGGGCGTTACAGAGGTTTAAACTTGAGCAATTTAATGTGAAATGTTATTGACAGGCTATTGATTTCTATCAATTTGAACTCATGTAGACAAATAAAAACAATACGTCACGTCTTGCTTCTTCATTTGCCACCATGCTTTCTTATTATTTTCGAAAGGAAAAAATAAAATAAAATAAAATAAAGGACATCGGCCACTTGATGTAGTTTAGTTTAAGCCCTAATTGCCCATGTGATTATGAATGGAACAGGGAACAAAACAACAACTATCTTGCTTGTGTACATTTGACCGAAGACAGCCAATACGATCTGGTCAATCTTGATTAATACAGCCCGTCGTCGTTGTATCGAGTATATGTATGTCCATGCATGATGGACTCTTTCGATATAAACCACGCTTGAACATACAAGTATTGCAGAAGACACTGAGATAATATATAATCTTATAGAACCGTCAAGTCAGAGAGAAACAAAGAGATGGCCGTTGGAATATTGGAAGTGAAGCTGGTGAAGGCAAAAGGCCTTGGAAACCCTGATTTCTTTGGTTTATCGTGTTACTGCTCCAGCTCTTCGAGTATGCATCTTCTTTGTTTTTTCCAATTTCATCTCGAGTTGATCAGTTGTTTCTAATATCTTAGATTGAACATGTTCTTGCACTTCTACGAGTGTGTATCTTGTTCGTACTCCAAATTCCTCTGGAGTAGTTTCTGATTTCATTTCGTCCATATCGTGATTTTTTCTTGATTTTTTTCCTAGCAAGAAAACTATTTCTTCTATTTTTCATAATTAAATTTCTATGCCATTTGTACATCTACTCTCAACAAATCCTTTTCAAATTAATTTAGATGGTTTTGAGATTTTATTAAGTGTATTTTAAGGGGAAAAATGCACTAAATGGGTTGGCATTAAAACATTAATAGGCTAAAAAGGGTCTTCAATTTTTAAACATTAACTTTTCTATTTTGTACATACCAATTCTTTTAACATGACTTGGAAAAGAAAAGCATTGAGTTTTTTTACTTGAACACTGAATATTCATTAAAAATGAATTGCAAAATGTTTTTTTTTGCGGTTACGAATGTAAGCTCCGAAGATTTTAATTTTGATACGATGGCAGCTAACATGGACCCGTATGTTCTGGTAAAATACAAAAGCCAAGAGCGCAAGAGCAAAGTAGCAAGAGGTTAGTTCTTTACTTGCTCAAACTGATGTGTATTTTAATATATCTTAGATCCACAAGAAAATCAAATTGAAAAAAAAAACCCTAATCTTATCTTATTATATGCCATCTTCCGTTGATGGCACTAGCCTCCAAGCATTATCAACCCCTTTGACAGATAGAATTCGAGAACAATTAATTAGGCTCAAACAAATCAATTAAGGATTATTTTCTTGATTTGACCCATTTTAAATCACGAAAGTTCCTTGTGCTAGATGGTGACCAACCAGTGTAGAAATTCCCCCAGCAACTTGCGTCAATAAGGTCTTATTTTGACAGTCAAATTTGTAGCCGCCTCCTAAAGGAATGCGCAATTCTTCATTGATCTTTGTAAATGGATTACAAAAGAATCTCCATTATTGCCAAGAGGTGGTAAAGAATAATTGTACTTAAAATGTCGTTATTGGCTAGGATGTAGGCAATGTTAATGAAATCACAATTCACAACTCATGTTGCAAATAATTTGGTTAGCGTATACTTTGGTTTGTATTGACAGCAAATATTACAGACAATAATTTATAGATTAAAATTAACATTGTAAGTGAAGGCAATATTGCAATGTCAATTATACTATATATTATTCTTTACCTCTTAGCATGCGATTTCTAAATTCCATAATTGATCTAGATTTATTTTAGTGATTGTTCAACTGAGAAGCCCCTGGTAAAGACAGATTGTAACTGTACAAGGCATGCACAGAGGTTTTACAGACGAAGTGCTTTCTTTAAGTAACTTCATATCAATGGTGCAGGTCAGGGTGGGCGTCCAGTGTGGAATGAGACTCTTACATTCAAGGTGGAGTATCCAGGGCAAGGTGGCAACTATAAGCTAATTCTTAAAATCATGGACAAGGACACCTTCTCTGCTGATGATTCTGTCGGCGAAGCCACGTAAGACACTGTTATACATGTGTGTGTGGCGAATGTATATTAATTTTATAGATTAAAATTTCCGATTGCAGTATTTTTTTGATTTCCATATGCTATATATAAAGCTAGTTAGGGTGGAGCAATGCATTTTGGGTTGATTGCAAATAGCAAGCATAGCTTTAACAGAGAATATGGAGGAAAATATACCTGAATTAGCAGGAGCCAGACCTAAGTGATGCTTGTCATTAAATTTATCTAGTTGAGAAATTTGCCTGACACCATGCCAAGAGTTTGATACTATCAAGTAAAAGAAGCATGAAAAATTACTTGTTCGGTTTTTTTCTTAAATTTTATCAAACGGGATAGCCCACAAGCAAAATAAATCCATTAACAGCTTCAGTTCTGAACGAATCTTGTTAGATTTATTTCAATCCTTTTCTTTTATGCAGGATTTACGTTAAAGATTTGTTGGCATTAGGAGTGAAGAATGGAACTGCTGAACTACAGACTCAGAAGTATAGAGTGGTTAATGCTGACAAATCTTATCGTGGAGAGATTCAAGTTGGCGTCACTTTTACCCTCAAGGTAATCCATACGTTTGATGATTAGATGATCGATGCATGATGCGTTTTAATATATATATATATATATATATATATATATAATCAATTGGACAGTACTAAAACTTGAATAAAAAAAATAAAAATAATGCAACTTGTTTTGTTGGATTCTCTGCAGGCAGAAGAGGAAGATGCTGGAGAAGATTATGGTGGATGGAAGCAAAGCTCTGTTTAGTTCGATTTCATTGCCACTGTTCATAAATGAATCCCCATGCTTTGCAACACTTTGTCATTTGTAAATTTTTTATTTGTTATCTCGGATTGGACAAGATTATTTTTTCCCTGGAAGTGTTATCATTGATTGCACTTTGTCATTTGTACTTTTATCAACACGGAATTTGTTTTATATAAAAGACATGTGCATTTTATCTTTGACCCTCCTAACGTTTTTTCTGTCTTAATGACCTCAGGATGGTCACATGGAGGGGAGCCAAAGGGATTCGGATCGTTTGGATCCGAATCCGTTTGGCTCTAGTAATTTGGATGTAGCTCTAGTAATTTTATATTGCTAGGCAAATAATTAGTAATATAAATAAATTATAAATGAGGATATTTTTATTATTTTTGGTGTGTTATAGATTAATTCTCTTTTTTATTTTTTTTCTTAAAAAAAAATAAGATACATAAAATAACTAATAGTATATTATTATTTATTATTTGAGCTTGATATAACATAAACAATTTCGTTGTTTTACAAGATCGATGATTAAAATTGACAAATATACATGTTTGGAACCATCTTTCCAACAATAATAGATTGCAACCAAGACCTTTGGAGAGTAAGTCAGAATTTTAAAAATTTAATTAACTTTTTGAGAAAAGGGGAATTAGATGTTATTATCTATCCCATCACTTAGATTATTTGTTATTATAATAAGAATAATAATAATTTTTTTATTTTTTTTATTTAAAAATATATTAAAATAATATTTATTTATTTTTAAAATTTATTTTTAACATCAACATATCAAAATTATCTAAAAATATATAAAAAATAATTTAAAATATAAAAATATATTGATTCTTGGTGTTATGAATGTTCAGTGGCGTGACACCAAAAGAAAAAACGAGAGAAAATCCATGTAAAAGTAAGACATTAAAATTGCAATACATGGCCTCATGCCATCTGATCAGCTACGAGCAACAGGGCAGGACATCGTCTTGTTTTGTGCTCTTCACTTCATCACTTGGGATTTTGGATGGTTGAAAACAAAATTAACGTGGCAGCCCATCAATTCACATGTAAGAAACTAACTATTCCTACGCGCAAGTGAACATGATCTATCTGCAGGTTTTCTCTCTTTTGCAGTGGTGGCATTCAGGTTCTTTCCATGATTTTCCTCGTTGGAATCCAATCTTAGTTGCCCACAAGCTGTGATATTACAGGTGATGTTTACTATAATTAGAGAGAGGAGGGAAAGACCTGAGATCGTGTCCTCTTTGTACGGGGCCAACTTCCTGAGGTTTGTCAAATTAATAACGAGCACTTTGAAGTTTTAGACGGGACAATATAAAAGGAATAAATAAAAATACATTTGATCTAAGTTATGGTTACTTAAAACCTTGGAAGAAAAAAAAACCTATACAGAAACAAAACATTACATTTGGAAACTTGAATCATGTATCTATTTCTCTAATTATGTACAGGATTCCCAATTATTTTTTTCGATCTCAAGCTGAGCTACTAGCTAGTACTTTAATTTATGAAACAACTTTGTATCATGAACGAGTGAATTCGTCCCCTCAAATTCTTGTGACCAAAGGGAAAAATTCATCTAATACGAGCTCTTGAATTAATGATGCAATGATGAAAATGAACATGAAAATAAAAATAAAAATGGCAGCGGCCATTAATGACGCGTTGGCGCGAAGAACTTTCAAAACGAATCATAGGCTCGTATCAAGCAACGTCCAGAAGGCTCTTCCAGGAATAGCCGGGCTCTCCCACACCTTTAAAGGCAGCCATCCCGAAGAGCCTTCGGAGAAGTGAGAACAGCCCCTTTTTTTTTATTTTCTTTTTTCGAGAGAGGGTGGTTTTTATATGGAAATCAAAGGAAACATGCGGTCATGGTCAAATTAGAAAGCATGCAGCCATGGAATCGGACGGCGCCGTCCAATTTCCTGCGGATTGCTGCTAGGGAACATCGATGTTCATAACTGGTTTTAATTGGTGTAAACATTCAAAATAATCATAGAAATCGTTGCAGAAATTTGTAAGAGGTATTAGGGAGAAGACATTTTTTAAAATAAAAAAAGTCTATATCTAATGCAAACTTGCTTTGATAGTTAATTAATTAAGCCATTATTAGATCCACGTCCTTCGATATAAATCAGATAAAAACAGTTTAATATAAATGAGCAACTAGATCTATGAATTGGACTGATGGCCCATGAAAAAATAGAAGAGAGAGAAACAAAGGATTACCTTCCAGCTACGTATGAACATTATTTAATAGGTTATTCAGCATTTTAGCTCCGGTTACCGCCACGGCACCCCTGCACCCGCCACTTGACGTAAGTCTTTTTGTATTTTGTAGCTTTCGATAATCGCTCATCTGAATCCTTAAAAGTCTGGTACTGATAAGGGGTGTTTGTTACTCCAATTAAAAGATAATTTTTTAAAATATATTTTATTTCAAAAAATATTAAATTAATATTTTTAAATAGTTTTGATATATTAATATTAAAAAACTCAGAAAATCATTTTCTTTTTTTTATAAGTATTATTTTTAAATAAAAAATACTTTTAAAAACATGTATAAAAGCTAAAAAACAAAAACTAGCTCTCATCATTTGAAAAAGAAAAAAAAAAGAACAATGAAATGATTTGACCGAAGACAGGCAATGGTTGGTCATTCTTGAATCTTCACAGTCCGTCATTGTATCATCAAGTGCTATATATTTGTCCATGATGGACTCTTTTTTGATAAATTCCAGGCTTCAACAAGTCATCGCCAAAGACCCTTGAATCGGAATCATATAGAATTATCCTAGCTCAAAGCCTGAGAGAGAAACAAAGAGATGGCTAGCGGGATATTGGAAGTGCTGCTGGTGAATGCAAAAGGCCTTGGAGATACTGATTTCATAGGTACAATCTCCATGTTTTTGTGTTTCTTTGTATTTTTGTTTCTTTTATTTAGAGTTCCAAGTTATGTAAAATATCATGTTTTTCTTTTCTTTTCTGTGCTTTTGATCCTGTCATCGTCCCTTTCTTGGTACTTGCTGTTCTGGTTCCCGAAATGCGTGTGGTGATATGTGGCTCCATCTGGTTTTTTTCCGTTCATCATGCTATTTTCTTGGGGTTTTTTTTTCTTTTCATTGAATTGCCATTTTTATGTCTAGTTTCAACTTCAAGTCGGATAAAGGTGGTTTTAAATGGGCTGCAACATGGAAGAGCAGACCATAGTAGTGAAATGATGAACAATTGCCATTCATAACCGTATATCATGAACAATTAAGCATATATTAGTGAAATAATGCGATAATAGCCATCGCATGTCTCTGGTAGACTTGTGTAGGGACATAGATACAAGCAAGTTTGGGGGGGGGGGGGGATCAACCCCCACTCTGTGATCAGACCATTAAACACACATACTTGTGCCAAAGGCAGAGATGGTGTGCGGGGATGAATCCTCTCATTGGAAAATGAAACACATCAACAACTAAAGTCTTTCCTTTTTTAAAGTTCTGACTGCTTGTGAACTGAAGATTCTAATTTCAGTATATTTGATATGATGGCAGGTGATATGGATCCATATGTTATCGTGCAATACAAAAGCCAAGAGCGCAAGAGCAGTGTAGCTAGAGGTAATTGGTGGCTTACGCAAACTGATATTTAATAATTATCCGCGCGCACTTATCAGATTCAAAAGTCAAAACAACCAATAATCCTTCCTTGGACCAATTCCATATCACAAAACTTAGTTGGTCACGATCAATGCCGGCATTGTCCCTATAAGTTATGTCAACAGGGAGTTTTTTAAGCCAATCAATATCTGTAGCCTAAAGGGATATGTAGTTCTTTATTACCTTTAAAAGTATATAACAGTAGAAAAATGCTACATAATTACAGCAACTAGTACATGAATGAATCCTTGCATTGATTAGTGAAAGTAAATGATTCATGATCAATTTGGTAAAGGGAGATCAATTATTCATGATTCAGTTGGCAAGAAATGAAAACAAGCCAAAGAATAGAGAATTTCTGGACAAATCAAGGTCTAGAATTAACCATTCTTCTTGCAGCAAGGGTGTGTGTTTCAACATTGCTTGCAATGCATTATATGTAACTGTTATATTCGAACAGCAACAATGCCTGTATTTTTAGCATTGCAAGCAAAGGCGATGCCATGTTAATTTTACCATAGTTCACTCATTCATGTGCAATCATATTCTAAGTTCACCTGTACTTATTTCAATGATTGCTCAACGGAAAAGCAATCAAGAATCTTAAACAATCATACAGATAGAAAGAAGCCTAGAATTTAATTGTATGTGGTATGCACCATATTTACAATCGGATTTTTGTTTAAATTAACTTTTGCTTTGTGAACATATCAACGGTCCAGGTCAAGGTGGTCATCCAGTTTGGAATGAGAGGCTCACGTTCAAGGTAGAGTATCCAGGACAAGCTGGCGAATATAAGCTCAGTCTTAAAATCATGGACAAAGACACCTTCTCTGCTGACGACTTCATTGGTGAAGCCACGTAAGACATAGTATTCATTAGAATTAGCTTACCGATTACAATTCTGAGTTTCAATAATCTCCCCCAACAGATAAAGCTACTTACCGAGGCAATACATTTCGGGTTGTTTTATGCGCTTTATCTACCGTTAGAAATCATGCATATAAAGCTTGCTTTGAACAGAAAGGAGGAAGATGTCATAGGAGCCAGGTCACCAAATTCGTTTGCCAGAGAAAATGCCTCAAACCATGACAATACTGACAACTGAAAAGCTTCAGGGTTGCTTCTTAAGTATTATTATGCAATTTATGCTGCAGGGGCAGACTTTTGATTGATGTACCGGGGATGAGAAAGTTTCTACAAGAAAAATGAATTAATAGAAGAATCCAAACAGAGTTACTATTTTTATTCCCAGATAAATTCAGTAATATTGATAAATGGATTGTTGTATGTTAGGCATATTGTTATGTTTATTTCTCCATTTTTTGTTCATGTAGGATCTATGTGAAGGATTTGTTGACATCAGGAGTGGAAAATGGATCTGCTGAGCTACATCCCTGCAAGTACAGAGTGGTTAGTGCTACGCAATCATATATTGGAGAGATTCAAGTCGGTGTCACTTTTACCCTCAAGGTATATATATATTTTTTGTATTCCTGCATAAGTGCACGGTGTTTTCTTTTTCTTGGTTTCTCACTTCTCTTAATTAGCAGGAGACTGAAACGTTTTTGTCTCATTGAGTGCTAGCATCAATGTTTCTAAGCCCGTTTCCACCTTGACTAACGAATTTTCTAGAATTCTATAGTGGTTTATGGTAGCTAACAGATGATGATGCCCCAGAAAATGATTCATAAAAAGGAAAAAATGATACTACTTAAGATCTTATAAGCACCATAAAAGTGTAGCTAGCCCAAGCTATGCATGAAGCAACAATCAATGAGCATTGTTGGCTATAAGTCTAGACAAAATCAAATCAAATCAAATCAAATCAGTGTTAAAAATTGAATAACAGAAGTGCATGCATTGTTGCCTGCCATTGTTTATCTTGGTTGATTCATACTGTGGTTATTTTTTGGATTCTGTAGGAGGAAAAGGATTATGACCGGGAAGAGTACGGCGGATGGAACCAAAGCAGTTTTTAGGTCTCTTGCTAATCTGTTTGAGTTAAACTTCCTAAGCTAGCACTAGCTTCTGTGGTTTGTAATTTTTGTGGAAGCCTTTGCAACCCTAACCGGGAACTCAGTAATCTTGTTCCTCGTATACTGCAGGACAGTCTCTCCAGCTCAAGGCTGCATGGCATTGTAGTGTTGGTTTGGAAGTTTCCCATTTTTCTCTTTTCTTTTTTAAGATTTTTGTCGTTGTTGATATGTTTTGTTACTTGAATTTGTATGGAATCGCTTATTTTATTTTACTGTATTTATTTATTTTGGTTATAAAAGAGAAGCTCTAACAAGAGACTTATCAGAAGTAGAGAACACGAGGTGTTAATTGAACTGCAAATTTGTTGGCATGGAATCTCGTATTTAATTATATGCTCATACATAAAATAAAATAAAATAATTATATTTAAGGTTTTTAATATTTGATATCAACAAATTAAAAAAAAACTAAAAAACTATTAAATTTCATTTTTTTAAATGAAATATAATTTTGAAATGGATTAGAAACAAAAGTTACTGTACTCTTGAACAGTCGCTAGGAAAACTTTAGATTCTTCTTAAGAATTGTTGATTTCCCTTTTTTCTAGTTAAAATTTAGGTAATATTCTTTCTTTCTTTTTTTGACCTCTGGTGAACAAAGGAATGCTATGTTGGTGTTCCCTGAAATGAAATAAAATTCCCGTCATTATCGGTCACTGTCTTGTGAGTTAAAGTCGCTCGCTCGTTGTCTTCTCTCTCTGTTTTTTTTTTTTTGTATTCTTATTTAAAATAAATCATTACAGCAATTAGTAATTACTTACAGACTTATAAGGCAGGAAAATGGAAGGGAAAAAGAAACTTTTCGAAAAAGTGCATCGAATTGTTCATGGGTTTCACGTCTGCCACTACAACACTCACAAATTGGTCGAAATTAATGGATGACCTGTATGTATTGTGCTAGGTTCATGGGATGGTCATGCATTTCACTAATAACATTAACAACCACGACTGCTACCACCGCCACCAATCACAGCTAATGATTCTTCCACCGCAGATTCTCACTATCCCTTTTTGCAAATCCTCCATCACCCCATTTTTTCACTTCCACTTCAAGGCTTGTATCTTCCAACTTCCTTAATGGCACCCACGACTGTCCAGGTGAACCTTCTATCTCTCTGTTTTAATAAGCACCTTCTTCTTGTAACTTCCTTTGCCACTGTTCTTAGATTGTAGATTTCTCTTCATTTTTTGGCCTTGCAAGAACAATGAAATTTGAAGACTACCTCGGGCAACAGAGTGATGAGAAACAGAAAAGAGTCGATCTCGAGGAGGAGGTGAAGAACCTTATTTTGATCATTTCTCCACCTGGCCTTTTGTTCTGTATAGCATATAGGAGTAGAAGCAAAAAAAATGTCATAAAGGATTACTAATGGTGGCTTTGGCTTGTAAACGTTGCAGGTTGAGAAATTGCAAGCAGAATTAAACGAGGAACAGGCAATAAACAAGGTTCTGCAGTGTGCACTCCATGGTTCAGTGTCGTCACATCCATGTCTTGCCACGCTGATACCACCCCAAGTAAGAGCAATTAAGTGGGTAGTGCTGTCACTCTTTCTATGGAATTGATGTCATAAAGAGGATTGGTGCATGTGCAGGTTCAGAGCCTCCTTGCAGAACTGGCGATGGTGGAGGAGGAGATCGTATGGCTTGAAAGAAAAGTTGATGAGCTGAAACTCAACTTGTATCAGGAGAGGAAGCAGAACATGGAATGGAAAAGGCAGCCGCAACAGCAAAAGAAGATGATGAAGCAACAAAATCAATTACCACCAAGCGGACTGGAAAATCGATCAGTGCTCGAAGACGATTTCAATCATCTATCCAGATCACAACATTATGACAAATACAGAAAGGAGAAAATGAAATTCAGAAGACCCTCTGTAGGTTCTGCAGCAGAAATGTTAAGCATGTTGTCTACAAGTTCCACTAGTAAGCTTGCATGAACATTCCTTGAGCCTGGCTCAAGTTGTTGAGTCTTTTTACTTTCTAAGTTTTGTCAAAAAGTATACGAAGGAAAAAAAATATACAAGGAAAATCCACTTTTTTATTGTCTCCTCTGTTCTTGTACTGCACAGAAAATGAGAAACCAAGGAGGCATACAGGAAGAACACAAAATGAACACCATATCTGCAAAGAAATTTGTAATGAGAATCCAAATGAACTGTCAGAAGAACTTGTCAAAAGCCTAATAGGAATATTCCTTGAGCTACACCAGGCACCCCCACAAGATAGAGAAGAATTAGCTATTGTTCCAAAACTTAGCCTATCCTGCATGAATTCAAAGGGCCCAAAGACCTTGTTCAACTATAAAGCATCTATCTTTCCTGTCAACCACAATGAATCAAACCTCGACCCTTACCGCATTATGCCAGATTTGGATAGCACTGTCAGGGACATTGGGCCTTACAAGAACTTCATTCAGATACAAAGAAACTCGTTAGATGTTCGTCGTTTATCAGAGTGTTTACCAATGGCCGGAAAATTGAGGTGCTTACTGATTTTCTCAGGGCATGATGATTATTTAGACACCGATAATTCAAATTTCAGAGTTCCTCACGTTCTATTTCTGTACCTCTTTCAGGGTTTTAATCAGTAGACTCTGCAACGTTGACTTGACATTCTTGACCTACAAGCAGAAGCTAGCATTTTGGATCAATATCTACAACGCCTGCATAATGCATGTACTGTAAGAAATCTCAAGTTTCATCTAGCAAATGAGAGGAATGTCTGTCAAATATTTAATAAGATTCTGCTTGTCATAAAATTTCAGGGATTTCTAGAACATGGGCTACCTTCGTCACAGGAGAATCTGCTGGCAACTATGAACAAGGTATCTCAATTCGTAGACAAACCATGGATTAAAAAATCAAGCCTGAAATGCCCAATATTCGGCCACACAAATATTGACATGGCGTTGTGCTCCACTATGATCACCAGCTTTTTTTTCCTTTTTCCCATTTACGGTAACCATTAGTAAATTAATGGGACTATTCTAATCCAGGCTGCAGTGAATGTGGGTGGGATAGTGCTGAATGCTCTAGCCATTGAACACTTTATTCTCCGGCATCCATGGGAACCAAACCACGTAAGTTCATAGTTATCTAATTATTCATTCTGTTCATGGACGGTTCCCTGCCACGTTTCAGAATTTTCAAAATTGCATGCCTCTTCCAATCCATCTTTTTTTTTTTTTAAATTGCGAAAGATCCTATAAACTTCAATGTTCTCATCTGAGTATATCGTACACTCACAACACCCTAAAGAAAGCTAAAACCGCAAGGCTTAGATTTTCCATTTCAAGGTCAACAGCAACGGAATGGATATCACATCCGATTTCAGGCCTTGATGCACGCTCTTTTCCTGCCATCGCTTTATATAATAGTTGATAAGGTTATGTTTTCGTTTACAAGGGCCATGCGGATGAGAAGGAAATGCTATTACGGCATGCTTATGGTCTGGGGTATCCAGAACCAAATGTGACATTCGCTCTTTGCCGAGGAAGTTGGTCCTCTCCCGCGGTATGTGCATAATGCTTTTCAACACTTGATCTCTAAAATCCATCTACTTCGAAACACGAGTGTAGACCCGTAAAGTATTTTTTAACACAATGGGATCTGATATTCAGCTTAGGATCTATACCCCAGAAGAAGTGGTAAATGAATTGGGAAGCGCAAAGGTGGAGTATCTGGAAGCTTCAGTGGGAGTTACATGCAAAAGGAAGATCGTGGTGCCCAAGCTTTTGCAGTGGCACATGCGAGATTTTGCAGATGACATGGAATCACTACTAGAATGGATTTATAGCCAATTGCCACGCTCTGGATCACTGAAAAGACTGATGATGGAGTGCCTAAATGGAGAATCAAAATTTCCATTGACAAAGATGGTAGAAGTTCAGCCTTATGAATCAGAGTTTCGCTACCTGCTAGCCTTTTAAGACTCACAAACAGAAAGTGGGAAGTCCTATCACAACTGCTAATGTCTGCACGTGAGTTATCAGTGCCTGGTATCTCAAAGAGCAAAAGAGCAAGGATAAGTTGTAACTAGCTTGAGATCTAACCAGCTCCTTTCAAATATTTAGAATGGCTGAGCTAATATCAGACTTTTAGCAAATGAATATCAATTTCGACAGCCAAAACTGATGTAAATTCTATAAATTTGAATGTTCTCGTGTAGGAAAATAAATAGGTTATTAGCCTTTATCAATACTAGACAGCAGCCATAATGTAATAAGTTGAGACCAAATAAATCACAATGCCAAACAACGACCACCTACATGAAAGCACATTGTTCTAAAAAGAAGTAAAGCAGCATGTTCATAACATTGGACTACTTGGGTTTCTCCGAGCAACCAATGCTTTTATCACACTGGGAAAATTCCACCAGTAAAGGTTTGGCTTAATTGAGACAACGAATCTCTTGTCCATAAGAAACAGAAACAGCAAATGAAATTCAAAGGGAAAACAACAGTATCATATCAATAAGAACAAAGAAAACCTTTCAACAATAGCAGTGTCAAGGATCCAAGCGATTTCAAGTTACATAAATGATTTCGAAGCTATACATTTGTCTGACATAAAAGAATTTGGAAGGCAATATTTAAAGTATGTAAGCAGCTACAGAAATTAGCAAGTTCAATTACAGTTTAAAGCAATGGCATCAATCAAATTCCCAGTATTTCACCTTTTTTATCAAACCCAATGATCAATGAGTTCACTATTTTGATCACAATCAACAATTACAAGCAAATAAAAAGAGGACTCAACTAAGGAAATTGACGATCCTATTCAACAGATTTAGGCCAAATACAGTTTCCTCACAGTTGACTTTTACCAACACATTTAACGGTTCAGAGCATTTACCTTCAGCAGTAATGGTAATTAAGCAAGGCATTGAGTTGCTCAGAATTTCACCACTGAATCGTAAGCACAAACCAGAGACATCATCATGTTTGGCAGAAATTGGCATGTCAACAGATACGAGAGAAAAATTTGCATTGCTAAGCATCTTTAATGCTAGGCTTTCACAGACCAATAGAAAATTGTCTTTCATTAACGCATTGTCACCAGTCTCCTTGTTGAGCTCCCCAATGTGGTCTATGAAGGTGAAACTGGCACGTTAAAAAAAAAAATATCCAGGTTGGTTCAGAATGCTCAATGTAGGTTTAAAAAAGAAAAGGAAGATAAAAACTAGCACTGTCACTCAAAGAAAGAGATTTTCAAGTATAAAAGAATCTCCTTTCTTTTATGTGTGTGTACGATGCCTTTTGCAATTGCTTCAGTTCATCATGGGAAGTTAGAAGTAAAGCTTTTCAACATGTAATGACATTTTCCAGCAGCTATCAGTATAAACGATATTACATATATATTTTCTTGTGTTATTCAATCTTGACTCTGCTATATCAGGAAGGAGGTCATGAAATTTCAAGATAATAAAAACAATCATCAAACCCTCAAAGTCCAGGAAGAATAGACTGTTTCTTGCATCTTCCCAGAGAACGTGAGATGAACTTTTGATTTACCAAAATGAACTGTAAGGAGATATGTTTGATCTTTGAGAGAACCAACAACATATTTCTAAATCCAAAAGTTCAAAGCTAAAAAAATTTGTCCATAGATGTTTCCGACAACTTTTCTGGATTCACAACCAGAAACAATTACATCACCAATACAAAAATGATGCTAACATGACAAAGCAGAAGAAAAGCATAAGCAGATTTTCTGAATATGAAATATAAGTCCTTCATTTCCTTATCTCTCTAAATATCAATTATGAAAAATAATAATATGCCTAAAAAAAATGAGCTGACCTCCTGGTGTACTCAAACATTCCTGGGAGACGAGATTCCTTATTTGTGAAAGCTTCAACATCCATTGGAAGTGGTTTCACAAAATATCCAATATCAGGCCGCAACTTAACAGAAAGCTTCTTGCCATTGCAATGTAACGCCAGCTTCAGAGGCAATAGATGGTGATGGAAACAAACATAGACAATCCTTTTTACTGTCTGACCAGGTTCCAGTAAAGCAATCTCTTCCATAGGAACCAGTGTTGGCACATCCTTATGAGATGGTGAGCTGCAGTATTGAGATAAAAACAGGTGGCTGTAATTAATGCTTAAAATCCAGTAAAACAGAAGGGCATGTTATATGGTTAAAGAAACCTTGGAGTTATGTTAGATAGGACAGACTTCCTATGGTTGCCTGAAGATCAAGTTGATTGTGTACCCCTGACCACTTAAGTATGAAACATGATGGAAACCCGAGAAAGTCCACCAATCACAAACACAAATCTAAAAATATAGAATGCTCAGTTCCAGCCAATAATCCACATTTACAATAATAGGATACCCAAAAAAAACTCCTAGTTGCATGAATGCTTGGAATTAGAAATCAACTAGAACACTGGACGATGCTATGCTGGGGTTGGATCAAAAAAGCTATTAACATAAAAATATATCTAGGTGTTACTAATATTTTTTTCTAGTTGAAAAAATATTTTAAATTATGTGGGGATTGTTTCAATATAACCCGGTCAACTTATTGGGTCCAAAGGCAACTCAGATGATCGGTAAAAAAATAGTTTAACTCAAAATAAATATTGAAAATAATATTTTTTTAGAAATATTGAGACAGTAACATATTAGATCGAATCAGGTCAACCTGCATTAATATGTCAATTTGCATGTTAAGTCATGAGATTATGATAATCCCATTAGAAAACAAAAAAATAAAAAAATAAAAAGTCTCATTTCTAATAAACCTAATGTTGAAGGATAAAACTTTAAAAAAAAAAACTAAAAAATGACTCGAGTCAACCCCCAATAAAAACAAATTGAAATAAATTATGAGTCTCAATTCTTAATCAATCAGGTTGAGAATTGATTAAAAAAATAAAAATTGATTAAAAAACACAAAAAATAACTTCAGTCAACTCAGATTAATCTATCACTAGTGACCCAAGTCATAAGGCGGGTATATCCTCAAAGAAAGCAAGCTGAAACAAATCACAAACCCTAATTCTCAATCAACTCAATGTTAAAGAATGAAATTGATTAGGAAAAATGTCAATTAGAAAAAGAAAAAAAAAGTTGACTCAACAAATCTATGGTTCAGGTCATGAAACTAGAATAACCTCATAAAAAGTAAATTAAAAAAATTATGAAATTCAATCCCCAATAAACATAATTGGAAGGATGGAATTGGAATTGAAAAATTGATTAAAAAAGACAAACAAATGACTTGAGTTGACTTGAGTTAACTCTCTAAACTTATTACCCGAGTCATAAAATGTGAATAATCTCATAGAAAGTAAACCAAAACAAATCACGAAATTTAATTCCTAGTCAACCAAATATTGAAGGATGAAATTGAGAAGAAAAAATCAATTAGAAAAAGAGGGAAAAAAAACTTGAATCAATCAAGTTAACTCGTCAAATTTATGGTCCGAGTTAAGAAACTAGAATAACCTTGTAAAAAGTAAATTCAAAAAATTATGAAGTTCAATCCCCCAATAAACCTATTGAATTTAAAAAACAAAAACAAAAACAAAAATTAAAAAAAAAAAAAGAAACGAATCACTATTCATTGGAATAGTGATTTGTGAGGAGGGGTACACTAAAACCCCTTGTCTTGTAGTTTTTTGGTTAATGTTAATGTTAATTGTGTGATTTAGGAATGACTGTAAATCTGATTCTTAACTCATTTTAGTTTTGCTTGAATGAAGTGCAAAGCATTGTGTAGGAATCTAGGAAGAGTTAAATGGGAGCACAGACTTCCCCAACCATGAATTATTACTTCCTTGGTAAGAAAAGATCGCACTCAGATCCTGGCTACAATGTATGTGTATGCAGGCATGGGCTGGCTATGGGATCTCAAAAAAACAAACTAGCAAAAAAAAAATTGACTGAAAAGTTAAATTCAGAGGCATGTGATAGCTTAACAGAATCAACATTAATAGGGCCTCGGATTTCAACTGAATAGCTAGACCAGTTGGCCAGAATACACAAATAAGATTTTAGACAAGCAAAGATTAAAGTTACCTCCCCGAAGAATCTGAAGCTTTGCTTGATTCCTCATCCACCAACGTTACTTCTGAAATGGTCTCATCAGTACAGTTCTCAAAGGAAACTTCTACACTAACAAGTAAGGGTGATATGCTTGAAATTTCTGTTGAAAATGAATAATCCACCTTTAATCCATTTCCATTAGCAGGATCTAAGAGTCTGTAGCTTTTAGGTTTAACTCGACTGCTAATATCCCTTATGGAGATTCTAGCTGAAGATTTACGGAGTTGGCTTTGTTCCGACGTGCTCAGGATTGATAAACCAGGCTGCGCATCCAACCATGTCTCTAGAGATCTCTTTGACATCAGCTCCTCCAAATCAGTAGAAGCAGATTGAGGAGCTCCATTCTGATTTTGGTTAGCATCGCCAGTATCTGACAACTGAATCAATGGATCAGTGTTGTCAACCTCACTTGTTGAACTAGTCTCATCACTGCCACCATCCCCACTTGAAACAGTCATAGAACGTTCAGAGCTATAATCAGAAGCACTTTCTTCATATGATGATCCAGATAATGAGTCAGTGCCATCTGCCCCCTCACCTGGTGTGTCCACACCACGAATCACATTTGTATCAAGCTCGAGATCAAGAACACTGCAAGGTTTTGGGAGAGGCTCATAACCTGGAGCTGCATGAAGGACTATCTGTGAGAGAGATCCAGGAAGATAGACCCGATAATCCATACTTTCAGGTGACAGTTGTCTAGCTTGTCCCTGAAACATGCATTCTGCAAGTACTTGTGGCAGGTCCTGCTTCTTGGGTGGACAGTTCGTATCTAGCTCCAGCTCTCCACCATCTAAACTGCATGGCAGAAGTTTTTTCAAAAAGCGAGCTCTGTCGCGAACATCATAGTTCAAATCACATTCAGCTAGTTCAATCACGTAGCTCCCTAGTTTTTTGAATGTCTGCATTTCTTCCCCTTTTGCACCTGATAGCACCTACAGGAAAAGGTAACTTGAATAGGATGTTTTCTTCAAGGCATTAAACTCAGAAGACCAAAACTAATTCATCTACATTGAGGTTACAGCTAATTTAAGAGAGTATTAGAAATACAATAAGATTAACTAAAAAAAATCTTGAGTCCCAGATTGTATTTACATGTGGCATACCCAGCAACTTGTTATAAATAAGTGGGAAGCGTAGCTCACTACAGCAAACTAAAAGGCACAAGTCCATCGTAGTTTCTGAGAGAAGTACAAGAAAAGTATTTGATATACCTTAACGGTAGTGTTAAGAATCTGAAGCTTTGTTTCCAACGCTTCTGAAGTAAAGCTCCAAGCAAGATACTTCAGTACAATGGTTAGCATCCTTGGGATTATCTCCCCTAAATTCCTGTACTCTCCTATCATCCAAATTATTGTTGCACGGGCTGCTGGCACTTTGATTGAATCCAAACTGCGGACCAACTGGATTACAACCTTTAAAAGCAAAAGGACATCACTTTAAAATGGTAAAATTAAATATCTCAAAGCAAACCTGTGATTCAAAAATATGCCATAACATCATGCAAGTGTATAGTAACGATGGTGTGAAGAATCAATTGAGCTAATTGATTGAGGGATGATACAGTTTGAATAAATTGATGATAATTGGCAGGCATGAAACAATAGCCTGAAGGGTAGAAATTTTCAACTTTAAAAAGAAATTAGTTTTACTGTGGAATAAGTGGAAAAGTTGAGAACAGGAGAAAACTACAGTATGGAAGTCAAACACCCTTCCCCACCCCAATAGCAAGCAAATGAAGGAAGAAACTAACATCCATGGAAAACTTGAACACAAAGCTCCATTTAATAATTAGAATAAAATCTTCCAAATCCAAACATAAATTAGCATAAGCAACAGATTGAAAGAATCAAGTGATTTGCTGATGTGAACATAACACAAAACAGGACAGCAAACACTAACCACATATACTGCTTCTAGCATCAGTCTTTTTTATAAATGATAATATATCAACAGAATGAACAATCAAAGGAAGATAGGCAAGGAAAGGAAAAGAGCAATATACCTTTTCATGAGTGGGGGGATCTTGTGTAATAATTGATTTAATTGACATTATAGCTTGAGTTAGAATACCAGCTTCTCCATTAGTGGACCCAGGGTCACAGGTTGACAAATCTGCAGAAAGGCTGTTGCTTGAGAAAACAATAAATAGATTATCTTTTTTCATTTGAAAGATCTGTGGAAACTGACCCTGTTTAGCCAGAGCCAACAGTCGTTCCAAGCATGTGCTGGCCATATTAGGAATTTGTTTTGCACATAAACCAATAGCAGCAACAGCATCAGCTGAAAATCTCCTGTCTGGATCTCTAATGTAATCCTGGCAATAAACTAAAGAATTAGCATCATCTCAAGCACTGAAAGACCATGTTGATCCTTATGACACAAAAAAATTGCAAATGAAAGCAAAAGGTAATGAATAGAGGCCTAAGCATCCTACCACTTTTAATGTTTTCGTGCAAACATGTGCACACAGGTATGTCATGAGGTTCCTTTTATTTTATGTATTTATTTTATTTTATTTTTTTGCTACTGAGGAGTGAAGAAGTGAATATGTCAACAAGTCCATGAAATACATTGATGTAAGTGTGATCACATAAGTTCTTTCTCATTCCTTTTGAAATATAATTCAAAGATTAAGATGCTAATTACCTGCTTGAGCATTGTAATTTATTCCTGCTTTGATTGCATGATACAAGTACTCTTACAACCCTATGCTAAATTTCATCTGCCTTATTTGGCACTACTCCCATTCTGCAAATTCAAACCTCAACACTACATTACTATACAGAAATACCATGATTTAGACAACTTAGCACTTGCCTAAGATGCCTTAAAGCATCCTGCAAATGCAAACATTAAGACAGTGGTACAAGGAAACAGAGCAAAGGGTCATTAAGAAAATACTAAGAAAATGAACTGCATAAAATGGCAATTACCATAAGCAACCCTTCTTTCTCCCCATAAACAAAAGGCTAAGTTATGCGAGAGGAAATTCTGAGGTCAAGAGCATTTTATAAAGCACATGAAATAACGCAAAACTGTGATTTAACATTCTATCATCATATCAAAGGAGTGAAAAGTCAAACTGACAAACTTCCTAGGAGAAGACACCTAACAATCAGACAAATTAAAAGGTTGGGAAATACCTGAAACTCTCTGAAGATGGATGAGATAGATGAATCAGTAGCGATAGAACAAAGAATCTCCAGCTTCAGAGCTTTTATTTGGTATGAATCTGAAGAAACTACAAAGAAGTCTTCGAAGTATGGAGAAAAGAGAGAAGGCATTGCTTTAGCAAACACTTGAACGTTGCAAAGGACCTGCAAAGGTAATCACTATAATTATTCTTACCTTAGTACTGATTAAAGCTAAAACTTTAGCAAACACTTGACAAAATCTAATCATGTACTATCAGGACATTTAATTCCATGCATATCTTGAATGCCGAAGGGAAACATATATGGTATCATGAATCACCTACTTGTAGGGCACATTAAATGACTTTCCAGTACATTATCCATATCATTTTATATGTAAGACTATAATATGGATCACCCAAGACAGTAGCGCCACAAAGAACCAACAGTCAGAAAACAAAGGCATGTCAAGAGCAAAATAGCAGATTGATATATCAAAGCAAAAGGCTCCCTTGGACAAGCACTGTACCTATTTTTAAACATCAATGTAATGTTTTTACTTAAATGCTGAAATGTTGATTAGTAATCACATTGTTCTGTGCCAAACTAGCAAATGAAAAAATCATACCATCTACCATCCCACTCGATTAGCAAGCAAGCAAGCAAAAAAGCAGAAATTCTACACATTAGTTGGGTTTTAATCAAAGCTCTAATAAAATTCCCTCCATGCATCTCATTTTCCCAGAAACACAATGTTTTCCCTTTTCTCTCCAACAAATTCACTGATTTTCACACTCAACGTAAGCAATCAAAGCACCTCATCACAATCTCAGCCCACGCCTCATGGATTACCTTCTTGAAGTTGATGACAAATAGGTGTGCATTATGAGAAACAAAAGCAAAGAAGCATGAGAGTTATATATTAGCATATACACACATCAATGATCATTACAACATGTAATAAAACAGATGAACACAGGAAGTGGAAAGTACCACATATTTTGAAGTGTTAGATGATCTCAGCAAAAACAAAAGTGGTTTAACAATTCTTTTGACTTCCTCCCTTGGAGCCATGATCCAGTGTACACCAGCTGCTGCCACAACCACTGCACTATTGTTGCTCCATAGCAGAGGAGATGTACCCTGAAGTAGGATTTTCACCTCATCATTATTTCTGCCAGACGTAAATTTTGCTTCATTGAATTCAAAGGAAATCCTGTTAGCATGACTTGATCTTGAAAAGTACTCATCAGGTCCTTCAATATAACATCTAGAGATTGTCCGTGCCAAATCAGAATCATACTTCCCGCTTGTGCCACTGACATCATTTTTAAATGCAAAGTCATCATCTGAATCATCCTTTTCAGAATGGGATCTTTCTCTTCCATGTAAAGAGAACATTATGGATTCTTTCACAAGGCCATGCCTTGCTATTGCATAGCGCAAAAGTATTCCAATCAATACTATCTGACCCCACTCTTCCACATCTGGAAGAATCTCACATAACCTTCTATATTTTCTCCCAATCAAAGAATAATTATTTGGACACACGGAAGTAAACGCCGCAGCAGCAGCTCCAACTACTCCAGGTGAACTGTCGCTTAACAATGTTCCAACAATCTGCATAAAACAGAAAACTATGAACCCATCAACTAAACATAATGGTAATATGTAGCACCTTCATGGCTGAGATAAATTACAAGCTCCCAGCTCCCAATTTACAAATTAAATGAATTTCCTATACATTTTACTACACAGATAAAGGAGCGATGTCACGGAAGAATTCAAAATTAATAAAGACAAACCTCTTCAATCGTAGAGGAATTTTCATCGAGGTACAAGTCATGCAACTTGGGAAGAGCATTGGCAGCACATTTTCTCACATAAACAGCTGTATCCTTGGCACATTTACCCACAGCCACCAGAACAAGTGGTGCAATTACATGTAAGCGAATTCCAGCCATAGTACGCAATGCCCATGCTCTCACCAATGGATTTGTATCTCCCAGGTCCTTTTGGAAGGAATTGATTGATAGCAATGCTTCATTTGGACGCCTGAAAATGAAATTGAAGTAATGCCAAAATGCACTGTCCACCTTACATGGTTGTTTATTGTTGCATAAGTTCAATTTATATTCTCAGATGTGAGAAGCATGAAGCATAATAGAAATAAAAATTGATTGCTTACGTACTTCTCAGCATAGTGTAGCAGGTACAAGTAAACCAGCTTCTTAACTTCCAGTGATTGAGATGCCACATTTTTAACAACCTGAAATTCCCTTTGATTAAAGAAGAGCAGATGAGATAAGATATATATTCCGTTGATAGAGTATTGAAAATGTAATTTAAATCCTCGGGCCAAAATTCAGTCCTGATTACTCGATTAACACACAGTAAAACAGTAGAACCAGAAACAACATTTCAGAAGCAATGAGTCTTGGTTTGTACTCCTATTATAAGAAAAAATTCGAAAATATATATTTTAAAATTAAACTTCGAGTGAAATCATAAATGAGAAAACCTCATGTTTTCCCCTGTTTTTTGATTTATAGCTAAATTAAAATGAGTATCTACATCTAGAATATGTAATTAATCGTGAAAATAGATTCCCAGGCAATCGAGTTTCTCGTTTCTTGTAAATCTAACTCGAATCATTGACTACTCATCACTCAAGCAAGTAAAGCTAAAAACTTAAAATTCCAAAAAAAAAAAAAAAAGATTCAATATCCAAATTCTTATTCCCAAGCAGAGATTAACACGTCGCAATTTAAAAATGTAAGCATAATTAGTGCGGTTGCATTGAAAATTCAGTTCCAATTGATTTTAACAATTTTTAAACTAGAGAACGAGAATAGATGTAATTTATACGGACCTGAGGGAAGAAATTGGAAACGTCGAAGCCTTGAGCGATGAGAGCGAGGAGGCGTTTAAGAGCTTCGCATTTCTCGGAGTCGAATTTGCTATCGAGTAAGGGTGCGATGTTCACGTCTTCTGGATCGTCGTATAAGTGAGCGTCGGTGCCGAACCGAAACATGAGTGTTGATGCCTTGCTCAGTGTGTCAGCAGTGGCACCAAATTGTGTAAACATATTTTAGTTTTTTTCAGTCTTTCTAGGATTTTTGCTTCAAATTTATGAATTGTATAGGAAGATGGTGATTTGGTTCCTGAAGACGTAAAACTGGATTGTGAATAGACAGCCTGTTTGCCGGAGTTTGGATTTAGAGAAGTGGCCTGTTTGGATGAGAGTCTTAGTGGAGACTTGTTTGAGAATATGAATCCTGCCTGGCCTGAGTGAGTGCTTGTTTGGATTTTGGAATTGAACTACATGGGTGTTGTTGGGCCGTGGGGACCTCACTGTGGGCCATAATGCTTCATCTTGGTTCCATTTGATGTAGGTAGACTTGAGCGTGAAGCCCATTTTTAACGGAGGTAAAAAAGAGTAGTTTCATAAAGTCCAGATATATTATTATTATTATTATTATTATTATTATTATATTATCCGGAAAAATTATAACTCGCTATTTTAGAAAATAATTTATAATATCAGCACTATATAGTATTTTTTTTCAGTAACAACTAATCCTTGCAGTGATTTGAAGAGCAAATAAAATCTTTTAAATCGAAACTAATTACATTTCATTTACGTAGTAAGCTTAAGCTTAGATCACCATGAAATTTATGAATTAAAGTGATGAATAAGAAAGAAAAAAAAAAGGGAGAGATTATCTTCGGTGTTTTCACCAGTAACAGTTGGCCGATTGTTTGAAAAAATATCATATTTTAGAGTTTTTTTAGTTTATTTTTTTTTTTTTTAAAAGGAGAAGGAGGAGCTATTTTCTAAAATTGGACTTTTCTTTCTTTGCAATAAACTATAGCTTCGGGGTAGACGACAAGAACGATGACAATCAAATAATATATTTTATTGGTTTTTCACCACTAACTGTATTCAAGAGTGTTTCTGTTTCTATTTTTACGTTTTTCAAGATATATTTTTAGTTTAAAAATATCAAATTAATATTTTTATGGTTTTATATGAATAATTAAAAATAAAAATAAAATTTTTTAATATTTTAAAAAAATATTTTTAAAAAATATTATATATTACAATTTCAAACACTCATAAAAAAGAATTAAATCGGTAACAAAAGAGATTTTTTTTCACCAGTTTCTTACATTGTAACTTTAGCATTCAAGAAAAAATATTAAATTTATTTTAAATATAAATAGTGTTATGTTTGAGATCATTTAAAATTAATTTAATTTCAATTGACATGTAAACTAGAAAATACCCTTCTAATTTTTATTGAAAAAATGGTATGGTGCCATTGTTGCTATGATCACTTACTTCCATTGTCAGGGGACGCGGCGCATTTATTTATTTTTCATGAAAATTCATTATTTTTTTTAGATTAACGTGGGTGTCCGGGCCAGCTTTCGCGCACCACGACTAATCCCACGGGCCCTGAAGTTAACGACCATGTAAGCCTCCAGTGGCCATCATACGAGCAATCAAGGACTCGAACCTGAGATTATAGAGGGAGCAAACCCCTTAATCTCAAGTCTTTGCCACTTAGCCACCACCTAGGTTGTGAAAATCCATTATTATTTTTACCGCATTGATGTTGTTACTGTAGCCACATCTTCCACACAGAGGCATCCACGTTGGTGTCACCGCTACCACGGATACCATATTATAAACTCTTCTCGTGATTACCACTGTTATCTACCGTCATTACAGTCGTTGTCACTGTCATTATTAATTTTCGTCGTTATTATCACCATAGTTATAGTTGAAAGTCATTTCTTGTCATGTAAAAAAAACTTATACACTAAAAAAGATATCTTTCATTTTAATTTCTTGTTCTTGGAGGGGTAGCACACGTTGTACCGTTATGCCGCGGCTGAATAAATAAAAAATGTCAAAAAAAATATCAAAGCTTCGTTGGTGTGTTCTAGGAAGAAGAAAAAAATCACCTCTCGGGTCATTAAAATAACTAATTTTTTTATTTAATTATAAAAAAATAATGATAGTAAATGAATTAAATTTGTGTGGAAAAAGTTATTACAGTTATAATTATATAAAGAACAAGAGTAAGAAAAAAATTACAAAACTTAATTTTTAAATATTAAAAAAACAATAATATTTAAAAAAAAAGGTTCACATTAACTCATCGTAGCTTATGTCGGAAAGTTGGAACAACTTTATAGAAAAAGTAAAAAATTATAATGTTTGGTTTCTTGCAATCTAAATATAGATGAATGGAATTAAAAAATACATATTATTTAACACAGATATCATAAAAAACAATAGCAAAATCAGCAAGTCTATCAAATCTTGTAAACAAGATAACATAATATAATGAAATATAAAACAGAACAAATAAAATTGTGAAACTCGAATTCAAAATCAATAAAGCATTGAAGGTGAAAACACAAATAAATAAAAAACTAAAATTAGTGTTAAAAATTATCATTTCTATAATCTAGATTATAAAATTGAGCTTACCTCACATAAAGAAAATCAAGGAAAGTTACAAAACTAAATTTTTGATAAATTAAATATCAGGACAGAATAAATAAAAAATCATCGAAAAAAAATTGATATCAACTTAGATTTACCTTGATATCAAAGGCCTGAATCACTCAACATAAACAAACAAACAAGATAGTTTTTTTTAATTTTATTTAATATTAAATAATTAAATTAAAAATAAAAAGCAGAATATGCTGTTAATTCTGGCTGGGCCAACACAAATTCCACATGAAAAAAAGATAGAAAAAAAAAAGGCGGGAGAGGGGTGGTGATCCCTCTTGGATAGCTATTGTTAGTCGCTGATCAACAAACACCATAACGATGAACAGAACTCGATACAAAGTTTCAATTTCTATCCCGGATGGTTGTTTTTGGCTATTAAAGACGCAGCGAGCTTTCTTCGTATGCCAACCTAGCTGATATGCTTGTATACCCTTATTTATTATATTTATTTTATTTTTATTTTTTTGTTATTTAAAACTTTCCTCCTTTTGCACCGACAAAAATAGATTTTATTTTATAAAATCAAGTATTAATTAAATGTTAGATTTTTTTTCTTGATACTGTGAAAACTCTATATATGAATAAACAAAAAAAATTATAAAATCAAATATTCAGAACAGAAAATATAAATATCCAGGAAAAATGTGGAGTGACTGGGAAAAAAAAAAAGGAACATAAAATCTTCCCCTGACCATACAAGGAGTCCCTGATATTACAATGAAAAAAATGTCATAATATTTGTCCAGGCCTCAAAGTCGGTTCCCTTTAATATTATTATATTTTATTTTATAAAAACAAACATTAGCTGAGCAACTACATATTTTTCCGAGGTTTTAAAATCTTCACACATAGGCATGAAAAAACAAATCACCAGTTTGATAGCAAAACAAAACAAATATCAAAGAACCAAATAAAAAGAACGAAGAAATCCAAAAATTCATTCCAAGTGATGTGCTGTTGTACGACTTCGAGAGGAAAATCCACGTGCCCTGATCATCTTTTTTTTTCTTTTCAATTTAATCGTTGAACGACACTTCCAGGTCAGCTTTTAATTAAGCGGGGATCAATATTTAAAAAAAAAAAAATTTTAAAGATGCACGCTACCCAATCCATGACTCTAAGCTTTTAAAATCTGGAGTATAAATACAAGGTTTCACTGCCAATGAACTGTATAAATGAAATTACTGGTAAAATGATAAAAGTTCCAGCAAATTTGATCACAGCCATTGCAAATCCTAATCCTCAAGGAGCGATAGAAAACGAAGAAAAGAAAAGGGGGGAGTCCAAAGAGTACTGTTCCCAGGTCAAACTCGTCATCCAAGATCGTTGACTGTCCACGTAGGGAAAAGAGGCCAGGCCTGCTCCCTCATTGGTCACTGCAGTCCAAGCAAATACCAACGTATGCTATCACTGCCATGTCATTTCCGAGTTTACGTGGTGGGCCCGAGGGTCACATTTTTCACCGCTAGCTAGCGACTCGGTGCTGATACTATTAGCTTTTTTTCTTCTTATCTAAACAATATTTTTCTGGGCCCCCCTCTGTAAAATGCAATGACAGATCATGTCACCTAGTGGTACATGGTTCCCACCTGCGCGGGTGCAATTAGTTGATTTGGTTTATTTAGAAGTATAGTTATAGATTTTTTTAAAATATTTTTATATTAAAATATATAATATTTTTTATTTTTAAAAATTATTTTCAAGATTAACATATTAAAATAAATAAAAAATAAATTTTTAAAAAATATAAAATGACCGCATTTCCAAACCCTTTCATGTGGCCAAGTTAACCTCGTGTTTTTCAAGCGCGTATTCCCCAGACAGTAAATCATGCCCAGGTAAAAAAACCCCGTTCTATTTTCTTTGAAACGACAACACATCCAGAGCGAGCCACCGTATTCCCTCCACCACATAAAAGTGTATTTTATTTATAATTATCATTTTTTTTATAGTACGTGAGTGGTGGAATAATCTAACGGAAGTATCTAATAATTCCCTTTCTCTGAGAAAAGGTGAACAAACTATTAGGAAAATTGTTACTGAATAAAATTAACAAGACTTGACACATGGAACCGATATTTCTTTATTCTCCTATTTTGCAGTTCTGGCAAAAAAAAGAAAGAAAGAGCTATGACATGTAAAAATTAGTTTGACTTTATACTGAAATTATGATCGGGTTATGTTACTTGTTTTTCTAGATAAACAGCATGTTTATATATAATTAACCTTGATTATTTTGTTTTTTTGTGGAAAGATTACATGTTTATGTATAATTAACCCTGAATGCTTTGTATTTTGTTTCAGAAATATGAAATCAAGGGGGCTTTTAAAAGAAATGGTGCTCCTTCCACTTCTTTGTTTCTGTTGTTTTTATTCTATTATTACCAATGTGAATTTGTTTAGCATGTTTCAAATTTAAACATGCTAAAATTAAAATAAACTTGTTTTATATCATATTTAAAAATTCTGCATGAAAAAATTAAGAAAACCACAATATATACAGGTATATTTCTTGACATTAAATGATAAGTCTTGACATGAAATGATAAATTGAACAATTAAAACCATAAATTTAAAAAATAATGAGTTGATATGGAATAAAAAAGATTTAACAAAACAACATGGTTTACCATGTCATATTTTAGAAACGTGATATGGTCAAGTTCCAATTTTTTATCTCAGTTGTTCAGTTGATATATAATAATCGATGAAATTGATTAATTGAATTTAAAAATAACAAAAAAAAAATTATTAAAATTAAGGGATCTTGATGAAATTTTTAATATATAAAAACCTGATAGAGTTTCGTAACAAAACAAATTGCAACTATAAAGAAAAATAACTTCCAGAAATTTCTATAAATATTTTAGCACGATCCAATAGTCAAATCAAGAATTATAATTCTTTTAAATTGTTATTCCCGTTTTAGATCTAAACTT
Organism: Populus ilicifolia; assembly: GCA_015708895.1. Lineage (NCBI taxonomy): Eukaryota > Viridiplantae > Streptophyta > Magnoliopsida > Malpighiales > Salicaceae > Populus > Populus ilicifolia. The sequence continues at coordinate 2,059,918 of SRLM01000375.1, read as the reverse complement.
GTCCTATTAATCTATAAATACATATATGATTTGTTTGAAGTACATCTTCATTTTGTTATAGCACACCATTTAGATATTTAAAATCATTTATTACTGTGTAAATAATAACATTTTAATATTTTAATTATATTTTATTTTTTAATTAACAAGTTGGATAAGATATATATATATATTAACTTATAAAACATGCTTGGAATAAAAATTTTATATTTTTTGTGCAAAATAATTAACCGATCAAATTATTAAGATAAAATATTAGATTTTTATCACATTATTATTTAGAATTTTAATATCATCACACTATATTATTTTACTAAATCTCTCGGAGCCCATAACAATTCATAATTTTTTCATTTGCTATGCCAATCAAAAAAAAAATCCAATATGCAAGTTGTTAGCAGATGTTGCTGATCTCATGCACGCAGCAACTCAGTCAATGTGGACACTTCTTTTCAAGTCACCAAGAGTCTTAAATCAATGGCAAAAAAGGTACATGTAAAGCAGTCAAGTACAACATCTGTAGCGATATAGCCCAACCAGATTTAAACCAGTACACGAGGAGGTAAAAACATATCGAGGCGGATAAAAGTAGTCATTGCACGAAAAAATAACAGTGTGGAGGACCTGAGTTATGCCTGGAAGGAGCTTGGCAGTCCAAGATTTCAAAATATCTTGATTTTAGTCTTTAAGTTTTTATTTTTTTCACAATAATCATGTATTCAGCCCCTTTAAAAATAAAATATTTACTCTCCAATCTTAGAATTTTTACTACGGCACCCTGTATAAAATTTTATAATTATGTCCCTGGGTGTGGAAGTAATTCTCCCGGAGCATGGATCTAGAAGACCAGCTTGAAAATGAACAAAGGAGGCTATATCCTATCAACCAGGACAAAGTGGTGTGGACTGAAGGGGCAATCACTCACTAGTTTTCGGTGCTTTCGACTAGCCGGCAATTTAATTGCTAATGGCTATTTAATACTGGCGCAAAAACAGTCAACGCACGTAGAACCCTAAATCACACCTAAAAATATTAATTTCAAGTTAAAACGAGCATTCTTCTCATTAATTAAAGCATCAATGGACTCACTAAAGAACTTGACAGGTTGCATAATTGCAAAATGGAATTTTCCAGACGGGATTTGCTCGGCAAGGTTAAGTTGATGTATTGGAATTTAAAAACACGAACCGCTCTGACAAGTTTTATATGTCTACAGTGTTAGGTTAGAAGGTAAATAGATTAAAATTAATTCAATATTTTAACGAGAAAAAGGTTGGCGGTAAAAATCACATGAAATCAATGGATAATTCACCAAGTTCATGATTAGCGTATCTAGATTGCATATCCATCTCTTCCTGTACTGCCTGAAATCCATCATTCATTTGAACACAGCCCAGATGCAACGGTTAGAATTTAGAGAAGAGTCAGTGATTTTACTATTCGCCGCTTTACAAATCACTACTTATCATAACAGTTCTTTTAATTTTTTTATATATATATATATATTATTATTTGATGTTTAATTTATCATAAATTAAACTTTATGACGGTTTATTTTTTTTATAGTTATCTTGATTTAATAGCTTAATTAGCTTTATTTTATTTTATTTTTTAAAAAATATTTTTTAAATTTCACTCGTTTAGTATTATATTGACCATGAACAAAGTCTTGTGATTTTTTTTATTTATGTTTTATTAATTTATCATTGCCTTGTGACTCTTAGTCACTAATTTTGTATGCTAATATTTGTTGATTTTTAACATTTTACAATGTTTGTTTTTTAGAGGTAATTACCTTTTTAATTTAGCTTATTACTAATTAGTTGACTGAAAATTATACTTTATAATTTATTATAATTTACTTCGTAGGAGGTATCTTAGTTTTACAATTCAAGTTGCGGGTTTTGTGGGATAATCAAGTTGATTCAAATCATCTTTTTATTTGGTTTATACGAGGTTATTTTAATTTTATAATTTATACTACGAATCAAACAAGTTAATTAAAGTTGATCCGAGGTATCTTTAATGTCATTTTTTTATTGATTTACTTTATAGTTTTACTATTTAACAATTAATTGATCGATAATTAAATTTTATAGTTTATTTTTAAGAGATTAGTATAGTTTCATAAACCAGCTTACAAATATGATAAATTAATTTGTATTTTGTTATTTTATTATTTAGTATCGAGTCTATTAAAAGTTAAATTTTACAATTTATTTTAACTTGTTTTATATAAGGTTATTATGGTTTTATAATTCAAACTGTAAAATTAATATATTAACTGAAACCGGCCCGAATCAATTTCACATCTCAACATCTTGATATTTTTTTAAATTAAATTATATTCTTGCTAGTTATTTAGATTACCTTTAAACTAATCATTTTATCTAAACTACTCTTGAATATTTTTTTTATCTTTTTAAATTAACAACACTTAAATATTTTCTTCATGTTATTTTAGTGCACGTCAGCATCTCTTTAGCAACCAAACCGGGAATTCTCTTATCATGACACCATACGTTTCTCACCTGACCTCGAAAGGAAACCATAACACAACGAAGACTGCTATGATCATAAAACGAAATTGTCCATTCATCAGCCATCAAATCCTGTTATTTGCATGGTTAAGATCGATTTAAAATGAAATTTAAACTGAATCTAGACTGACACAGATAAATCTGTACCGAACTGATAAAATTTAATTGACTCAATTAAATATCTGAATAATATTTTTTATTCAAAGCAATATTATTTTAAAATTTCCCGACAAACCTAAGACCGAGGCGAGTTCTAATAACCGTGTCACTTCCTAGTCCAGTTCACTGTATAATTCCGAGAAAAATAAAAAAATAAAATGGAATGGGCCACTAATTAACCCAACTCACCAACTAACACTGTTGAAAGAAAAAAAAGAGAAAAAAACTCGCTTTCCTATACCTGCCCTCATCACGCGCCTTAACAGACAGACTCCGCTCGCGCTAGGACGAAACTCAAGTCCTAACCGAAACACACACGTGTCATTTCTTCCTAAAAAGCTCCACTCAAAAACCCAAATCCATCTCCTTTAAAACACTCATTGTTCGTGGAATTTAACTAAAAACTCACAAAATCTCACCATTTCGAGCTGTGATCCTGCATAGGTAATGGTTCCCCAGCTTCCATTACGTATTTTCTCAGCGTTCTCTCTGACTTAATTCTTTACAATTTTTTTCACATGCATTATCATTTTGGTGTTTTTTTTTTCTTTTAAAAATATTAATCCCAGAGTTTCTTTTCACTGATCTGCTGATTATCCATGTTTTATGTTTTATTCGCGGTGATTGAGATACAGTTGTTATATATTCCGTGTACTTAAAAAACTGTTTTAGCCTGCGTTGTTTTACCCCGAGCTCTGTTTGGTTCCTGGGAAAGTTTATGTACAAGAGAAAATTGTTAGGAATTTAAGGAAATAAAATGCACTTTGCCATTTTTTTCCTGTCTGTATCTAATTTTCAGTGCTTTACTTTATGTTGTTGTTTTTTTTTTCACATTTTTTTCCCTATCAAGCAAACGGAGTTTAATTACTACTAATTTCTGTGATTATTTGACTTTTACATTTTTTTTTTATTCAAATTCATTTGACAAATTGACATCTTGCAATATGATGTCTTGCATGTATAATTTTTTTTTCACTCATTTTACATTTGGGCTTTTGAATTTCCGCCTGGGCATATGTTGATGATATTTATGATATCGTTTTGTATCTTTGTCCAGCTTTCTGCTGTTAAGAGTAAGAAAAAGATTCTATTCACATTATGGGTATTTCTTAACATTTCCTTGCACCCAGGTACTCCATTGATACATCCAAGTGCGAAGCTCAATGGATCACAGTTCAGACGAGGAGATTGATGCAAGCGGATCTGATTCTGAAATGGATGAGTATGAAAATGAAGCATACGAAGAACTGAAGGACGGGAAGCTCCGAGTGAAAATTTCTGATGAGACTTTTGCTTGCCCCTTCTGCCCCCAGAAGAAAAGGCGAGCTTGCCTTTACAAGGACCTCTTGCAGCATGCTTCGGGGGTAGGCAAGAGTAGGTCAGAGAAAAGAAGTACCAAGGAGAAGGCTAATCACCTGGCACTGGTGAAGTATTTGGAAAAGGATTTAACAGCTGCAGGCCGAACATCAAAACCTGTGGGTGAGACTGATCCTCACAGTGATTGCGCTGTGGAGAAAATGGATGTAAGCCAATCTGAAATGGACAATTATGAAGATAAATCTTATGAAGAACTGAAGAATGGAAATCATCAAGTGAAAATTTCAGATGAGACTTTTACTTGTCCGTACTGCCCCACCAAGAAGAGAAAGCGTGACTACGTATATCAGGACCTCCTACAGCATGCTACTGGGGTGGGCAAGAGTTTGTCAGAGAAAAGGACTGCCAAGGAGAAGGCTGATCACCTCGCATTAGTTAAATACTTGGAAAAGGATCTAGCAGCTGCAGGCAGTTCATCAAAACCAGCAGGCAAGACTGAAAATCTTAGTAGTTGCAGTCAGAACGACAAGTTTGTGTGGCCCTGGACAGGTATTGCGGTTAACCTACCTACTAAGAGGGCTGAGGATGGGCGATTTGTTGGAGAAAGTGGGTCTAAATTCAGGGATGAGTTGAAAAGTAGAGGGTTTAAACCGACAAGAGTTCATCCTCTCTGGAATTTTCGTGGTCATTCAGGGACTGCCATCGTGGAATTCAACAAAGACTGGCCTGGTTTGCACAATGCCATTTCATTTGAGAAGGCTTACGAGGCAGATCAACAAGGGAAAAAGGAATGGTTTGCTAGCAGCGGGGAAAAATCTGGTATCTATTGTTGGGTTGCACGTGCTGATGATTATAATTCGAACAATATTATTGGAGAACACCTAAGAAAAATTGGTGACGTTAGAACAATTTCTGATCTCATAGAGGAAGAAGCCCGAAAACAGGACAAGCTTGTATTCAATCTCACAAATGTTATTGAGACCAAGAATAGGTACTTGAAAGAGATGGAGTTGAGATGTTCAGAGACTTCAGCCTCCCTCAATAAGTTGGTTCAAGAAAAAGAGAAGCTTCTTCATGCATATAATGAAGGTGTGTTCTGTTATACCACTGAAGGCAATATTCTCTCTACTTTGTAAAAAGTAATACAACTTTTTCATGAGTAATAATTTAGGTTTTAAGCTGTTATACTCGTTCATGTGCACAATCCGCAGGAAATAGTTGCTTATTTCTTTCTGGTACCATGCTGCTGTAAACAAATTTATTCATGCTGCATGCATATGATCATTTGCAGAGATAAGAAAAATTCAAACAGGTGCAAGGGATCACTTTCAGAAGATATTGAATGACCATGAAAAGATTAAGTTGCAACTAGAATCTCACAAAAAAGAGCTTGAGATGCGTGGATCAGAATTGGAGAAGCGTGAAGCCAAAAATGAAAGTGACAGACGAATTCTTTCTGAAGAGATTGAAAAGGTGTGTTCCTTGGTGCTTGAGTGGAATGGCTCTTGTATGCATATTCTCATGTTCTGGCATGAATATTGAAGAGGTGAAACCAATAACTAAAAATCATAAATAGGAGAAAAAAGAAGGTAAATGGTGTCAACTATTTTTTATTGCAGATCTGATTTCATCGATTTGTTGAAGAGGAAGAGCATATAAAATGATCGATCTTGCTTACATTGCGTTCTGTTGATGATATTATCAGAGCTTGAATGGAAAAACATGTTGTCACAGTCAACTAAAGTCCTGGCCCCACCAAAGAATCTGAAAACTATTCTCTTTTTATACTAGAGTTCACTTCAACCTGTTACTTCACATTCAGTTCTCTTTAGTGCTGATTGATTGAAGCATCCTTGCTGTTTTCTAAATGATTTTGTGTGCTTTGGAGTTGGAGGTGGTTATATCATTTTTCCTCGAGGGGTCATATTTTTGGGATGCCACGGTTCTATCCATTGTCTCTGTTCAATAAATTCTTTAGAGAAAAATAAATCTTTTCCTTTTCACTCACAAGGTATGATTTTCAAAAGATTGTTTTCTGCAACTCTGCTAGATGGACTCTGTGCATGGTGTTTCCCTATCTCTTGTTTGTTCGAGGGGCATTTCTGACTATGTTAATGTACTTAGATCCCTGGCTTAATGGTCCAAACGTATTATGCATTCTCTGGTGTAATTTATTACAATAGGCTGTTTCACACAATAACCATGTGACTATTTGTTATTTTAGCATCAGTTGAAGTGTTTCTTATGATATTATCTGCTCAAATATTTGACAAGTTTGCCATGTCTGCCCTTTTTTTTTTAATTTCAGAATGCAGTTAGAAACAGCTCACTTGAGTTAGCTGCTGTGGAGCAACAAAAGGCTGATGAGGATGTCTTAAAACTAGCTGAAGATCAGAAGGTTGGTTTATTCGTTTGCGTACTTTAATAAATGGCAGAGCATATCTTTATCAATGTTGATAACATGACATGTTGAAGTTATATCTTTGATTTTTTATGCCATTCAGAGACAAAAAGAGGAACTTCACAATAGAATCATTAGATTGGAAAAGCAACTGGATGCAAAACAAGCACTGGAGTTGGAAATAGAGCGGCTCAGAGGCGCATTAAATGTGATGAAGCACATGGAGGATGATGGTGATGTAGAAGTTCTGAGAAAGATGGATGCGATAATAAAGAATTTGAGAGAAAAGGAAGGAGAACTCAATGATTTAGAAGCTCTTAACCAAACTCTTATTGTAAGGGAACGCAAGAGCAATGATGAGCTTCAGGATGCCCGCAAAGAACTAATTAATGTTAGTAGTTTCTACTCTTCCAAGTTTACCCAAGTCCATGACTTTTCATCCTTAACTGATAAGACAAGCTATTTTCACAATTATAAATCTAGGAATATTGTGTTCTCAGCTGTGACAACATAATTTGGTGTGGTCCATATTCCATTTCATTATGATGACGCTACTCAGGCCTTATAGTTGTTTAGGGGATTGTAGACGATTAAATATCCTGGGATGGAATGGAGTGGTCAAGAATATTCCTGTCTTCCCTCATGTGGTTGGTAGTGCTAAAAATCCATGATGATGATGAGTTGTTTAATTATCAATGAAGGATTGGAACCCTTTGGTTTCTGGCATTGGTTCTTTTCTTTCTAATTGGATTTGTTTCAGTTAATATCGAACTTCATCATCTGACAATGCAAAATGTTACTCATTATGAGCAAATTCTATTTTTCAGCATGTTGAGTACACAATTCTACCCGTTATTTAAATGCATAGCGGATATTTTTTGAAGCTCTCTCATTCACTGTACTTGTTCCTATTTCTTGGTTGTTAGATATCACCAATCCCCTTTTTGGCAGGGCTTGAAAGAAATATCAAATCGAGCTCATATTGGTGTAAAGAGAATGGGAGAACTTGATAGTAAACCATTCCTTGAAGCAATGAAGAGAAAATATAACAATGAAGAAGCAGAGGATAGAGCTTCAGAAATTTGCTCATTGTGGGAGGAATATCTTAAAGATCCAGATTGGCATCCTTTCAAAGTTGTTATGGTTGATGGGAAACATCAGGTGTGTCTTCCTAATTGGCATTTATTTGTGCTACATATTGAGCAATGTTGCATATTTCGATGCATTTTATGTTTCCAATGCAAGAAACAAGCTTGGCAAGTATGGTAGGATATATTTCTCGTGGGCCTAGAGTTTACATTCTCAACAACTTGGCACCATTTCCCTTTTGTATACTTCTATAGAGTGAGCTAGGACGAATCTAATTTCAGCAATTGAGTTTCCTCTTTGTTGAACAGATTTTCTGTCCATGTGGTCTCGCTTCAGAATTTTCCTCTGAATTTTCCCTTCACCATCTATGACGAGCTCACACTTTTCTTGAATGGTGTATGAATGTCTGCTTTCTGTCTTAAAAGTAAGCGGCCATGTCAATGTGTTAATCAGGTCAATTTGATTTGTCAAGCTATTTTAAATATCAAGAAATCCAGGAGATGTTAAAAAGTTTACTTGTAGTATTTACATTTGAAGAATTGAATTTATGTACTAATAATTTTATTCTGATATTTTCTTTTTTCTTTCTCATTGTGGTTTTTCCAATCCCTTTGCCAAGTATGCTGCATCTTGATCATTGCTTCCTTTCACAATGAATGGCTAAATTTTAATTGTTGGTTCAGGAAATAATTGATGAAGAAGATGAAAAATTAAGCCGCCTGAGGGATGAGATGGGTGATGAAGCTTACATGTCTGTGAGGACATCCTTAATTCAGGTAAATGAATACAACCCCAGTGGCAGATATATTATCTCGGAGTTGTGGAACTACAAAGAAGGGAAAAAGGCTACCCTGGGAGAGGGAGTCTCATTTTTATTGAGCAGATGGAAAGCAATTAAGCGCAAGAGGGAAGGTTGAAGGTTGGTACCTTCTGTTTCGTGTTTCACTTCTGTCTCAGCTGAATAATGTCCTTGCTGTCTCAACTCTCATGTTGATTGTAATGCATCAGAGGAAAAGAGGAAGCACTGGAATTTGGCATTTAGAGAATGAGATGTTTTTTAGAGCTCATCCTGCAGGAATGCTCACTGATTGAAAATCATCCATCTTTTTGTTTAAAAAAAAACTACAAGCAAAGATGTGGGTAACCATTTAAAAGGAATTCAAACCAGTTGTGCATGCTGCATTGTCTCAGTTATCTAGCTTTAATGATTAGGCACCCCTAAAGGTCATTAATAGGGTTTGAACGCAATGGTCATGAAACTTTTTTCTTTTAGCATCCTATTTTGGCATTTGTTTTATTCTAGAAACATTGCTGGGATGTACAGGAAAGAACTAATCAACTGCCGAGATGGAGCTTCGAGCCCAGAAATGGAAGACCTTCTATCCGGCAACCAGGAAATAAATCAATCTGCCTAGTGATTGGCTGGTTTAAGGTACGAGATACCTATTCTGTGTAACATACTGAACTTGGTTTTCCGCTCTCATTGGATGTCTTGCTCAGAATAAAATGCCATGTGCTAAGATGCGGAATTGGTGTCAGACGATTTTCATAAAGATGTGGACTTAAGTTTGATCCTCCTGGTCTTCAAAAAGTAGAATGTGCATTTTCAGGTGTCCATTCCCTCAGTGTTTGCTGTAAGGCGTGCACCTTACAGTTTTCTGAAGGTAGGATAGTAGTGGTCACATTCTTCTAACCTTGTATGTGCTTGCCAGTTTTGTTCCTGCAGATGCAGCAAAACAGCAGACATCCTTTGATTGCTGAAATTGTATTTTAAGAACTCCTTAATGGTCAATAATTTCTTAGCATAATGACCACGGACAGTCATCTTTGCAAATTGTCTTTTCATCAATTTGGCCAATTTAGAATGTTTGAATCATGATTTAGCTGTGAGATTATTCAAATTGAGTTTTACTCGTCATTTTATACATGAGATCAGACTTGGTCACGAGACAAGAACACGTGTAGAAGCATGCTTGAACCCTGAAATCTCTACGAAGGTAAATCTGGATAATTTACATGCAATTTTTCATTCCCTGTCAAATGCTTAAAGATGACCCGAAGTTCATCATAATTAGTAGTGGTAAAACATGAACACAAGCGCTTGTCTGTTAATTAGTAATTATTTCTTGTACTAAAAAAATTATATGGGCAGCTGTATTTGGTTGGGCCTGGGGTTTTGAAGTACTTTTGTTTACAGTAAACGTGAACAAGTCCATACTGTATATTACCTCTAGAATATTAGAGTTCAAAATGCTCCTCTTCGGCTTCTATAGTTTAAACATTTCCATGATCGGTCTCGCCGCTTGCATAAATTTGCAAGAAGACCAGAGGAGTAAACAGGGTTGGGCGGCCTCTAGACTTCGCAGGAGCGCAGTACGATTGTTAGGCATTTTATTTTTTTTATTTTTCACTTTTTATTTTTTTATGTTTTTATATTGAGTGTTGAAAATAAATTTTAAAACATAAAAAAATCTTTTTTTAACGCACATTCCCAGACAAACAGGCGGACAGGTCTCGGTTTACAGGCAAGTCAACTTCGGCATGACATAAATTTTACAAAAATAAAATTTGCTTATTTAAGTATACTCTGAGAAAATTACTAATGCTTTTTTCTTATTAACTCACCATCCATAAATCTTTAAACCAGACCCATACGGCTAATAGCACAAATACCCGTGTAATTTTACCAATAAACATGAGATAGATAAGTCATTTAAGTTATATTTGTTTTCTAGAAAAACAGTTTTTGAAAAATTATTTTTTAAAATTTTTTGTGTTTGTTTGTCATTAGAAAAGTTATTTCTGTACAATCAAAAACACTTTTCAGTTAATGAAAAATATTTTTTAGCCAATGAAAAATATTTTCTGGTAAATAAAAATACTTTTTAGTCAAAAAAATTGACTTGATTTTTAGAAATGTGTTTTTTTTTAGTTGTGTTTGTTTTCTGGAATGTGATTTCTAGAAAAAACTTTCTAAATTTTCTTGTGTTTGTTTTTTAAAAAATAGCTTTTGAGAAATCACTTTCTAAACTTTCAAGTCAAAGGAAAATTTGGCTTGATTTTCAGGAAAGTGTTTTCTTGAAAAATTTGGATGGAAAACACTTTTTGAAAGTTGTAAAAAAATTTAAAAATATCATTATTTGCTGATTATATTAAATTTGATCCTCAAACTTTTAATTGTTATATATATTTTATTTTGAATATTTATTTTTAATTTTATTTTTTAAAATTTAATTTTTATATTAATTCTAGTCTTCATTTTTATAATTATTATTTGCTTTTCTACTACTATTTTTTTATTAAAATTTTTTTCTATCAAATTTGATTCTCATTTTTTATTATTATTTATTTTACTTGAAATACTTTATGAAATGTTAATTATTATTATTTTAATTTCTTTATTTTTTTAGATTTGATCTTTATTGTTTTGATTATTATTTATTTTATTTGAGATAATTTATAAAATTATTTTTTTAATTTCATTATTATTCAACCTTTTAATTTGTAAGATTTATTTCTTATTATTTTAATAAACTTGAGAAAAAAATATTAATAAATTATTTTCCAGTTTATTTTTCATAACATAACCAAATACTGAAAAATATTTTTTAATTTATTTTTTATAACACTACCAAACATCGAAAAATATTTTACTTTTTAGGAATTTATGTTCTCCAGAATTTACTTTTGTTGAAATTCATTTTTTTTTTAAAATAACTTTTTTATAAATAAACAAAATCTTAAAATGAAATGGAATTGGCACACAAAACACCCTTTGCATAGGGTTGGATTGAGTTTTTGATCTTTGTGGTTTGTTTTGGCTAACTTGATGCAGGGTTCTTGCAATGTAAGGAAATAAATATAATATTTATTTTATGTTTAATTTAGTAACATAAAATTTAAATATATCAATTCAAAACAATATAAATTTCAAGAACCAAACTAAAATATACTATAAATTTCAAGACTGGGGTAATTATTTCTAGTTTAGGAAAAATATGAGGCGTAAACCTTTTGTTTTTTCATACATTTGAAAATCGAATTGTTTTCTTGCGTTTCGGAGGCAATTTCGTGAAGAAATCATCTTTAACTTTGAAACATTAGCACGAGTCCAACATTTTTGAGATTAAATCCTATTCTTGCCAGAATGCAATCTAAAAAGCTAACTAAATGCAAAGAACTCTGGGCTTAAATTTTACTTTATAACACAGCTTGTGCTCTTGATCTGTGTGTTTGTTTCAATTAGATTTATATCATTATTGATTCCAATACTGTAAAAAAATTAATCACAATTATGCTTCATAATTGACATGAATGATGCGATTTAGCAGAGTGCTTTAGACCCACGAACTTGTTCATTTTACGTTATTATTATTATAGTGCACGACAGGGGCATGCCCTTTATTCCCTCAATCGATTTTAGTCGTGACAAGGACAGGCTTCACTAGTTAAGACTTCAGGTAGTTGACATGCCCCTATTAATCAAATAATTTCCCGTGTCCATCTGAACGTTAAGTTTGCCTTTTGCTGTAGGCATCTCGGTATTGTGCTCAAATGGGGAACTGGAATGTTGACGAGGAGCTAAAGCAAGCACATAAGCTTATTAAGAGTCTTGTTGAGGAGATTGATTTCAAAAACCATAAGTTGTCCATGATGCAGTCTAATTATGAGGAAACGACTGCCCATATACGCAAATTTGTTATTGGACTTACAGAGACGATAAATTCCAAAGACAAATTTGTTGGAATTGGAACAGAGATGTCAGGAGAGTTCTGCAGCTGTGAGATGGTTGATGAACGAGAAAGACATGCAGGGCGAGGTCTATGGAAAAGGTATCTTACATGTAGTAATAAATGAGTTTGAGTGGAACTGTGTGCTAGGAAAAAAAATCATCAGTTGAGGGCAACATATGGTTACAAGGCTTGAGAATGTTGAAACTGCTATTGAGCCTACAGAGTCCAGGACCGCCTAGGCATCAAATTAATCTGTGTTGCTATACTTGCCTTGAGTATTGTATTTTGGGAAAAATATAACAACAAGGATGAAAGAATGTTCTCTCTTGAAGCTTCCCCTTCTGTGCATAAATGGCCTATTTATGCAGAGTTCACCGTGATTTCTTGTTTTAAATTGAACCATTGTTTCAAACAGCACATTATCCGGTACATGCATTTGGACAATAGGAAAACTACGGCCTCTGTATTACTTGAACATGCCTCTTGAACATCAGATGCTGCATTTTAGAGAAAGCTTCAATTTCTTGATATCAAACTGAAAGCTTCATGGTCACTAAAAACTGAAGATCGGGCACTCACTAAACCATATCGCACAAACTATAAGATTTTACTTTATGAAATTAATAGACCACTTGTGTTTGATACGTGTGCTCTCACTGCTGCTTTGATACTGCAACAAGTATACAAGGCATCGAGTGATTGGAAACACAGAAAAGAAAACCTTATTTAGAATGGGCCCTTGAATTATTAAATGCAGCTATAAGCTACAATATACTCAAGAATGGAGTCTTTAAGAAGTTGCTCATCTCCCTGAAACAAATTCACTCCAGAATTATATTTTAATCTCAGAATTTCTTGTTTTCATGCTGATTATGCTCTATGCTTCGATTTATCTGGCAAGTGCAGGTAAAGAGTAAGTGTTTCCTGACTTGTATATGCTTTACTCAACTTGTGATAATCCCAGAAATTAGAAAATTAGAGTCCACCAATGCTATGCTGAGGAATGGCATCGAATGGCAAAAGAAAAGGCTCTAGGCGCTAACCAAAGAATTGGAAGAGTGCAAAGGCACTGAATGACATGGCGGCAAGTACTTTAGTGGATGAAACAGAGGGGAATAACATGGAATGTCAAAAAAATGAGTTCGAGCAACTACATAAAGAACTGGAGGAGCACAAGGCCCATGATGATATGGAGAGAAGAGCTTCTGTGGATGAGACAAAGAGGAACAGAATTGGATGTCAAAACAAAGAGCTCAAGCAACAAACCAAAGAACTGGAGGAGCATAAAGCTCATAATGATATGGAATGAAGAACTTCTGTGGATAGGACAGAGGAATAGCACTGGGTATCAAAAGAAAGATCTCGAGCAACAAACAGAAGAACTGGAGGAGCACAAGGCCCAGAATGATATGGAGAGAATAACTTCAGAGGAAGAGATAGAGAAGAATAAAATGGAATGCCAAAAGAGAGAGATGGGGCATCTAACCATAGAACTGGAGGAGTGTCGGTATAAAATGGAATGTCAAAAGAGATAGCTCGAGCAGCCAACCGACGTACAGGAGGAATGCAAGGTCCAGAATGACCTGGAAAGGGAAACATTATTGTATGATATAAATAAGGTCAGTATACCATAACTTGCCCATAAACTGCATCAGAGATGATTAAAACCCTCGCTGGCCATTGCATGGTAAAACGGCTATATATGTGGTCGCTGCATCAGCTCCTTCTTTGATGGCCATTGCATGGGCAGTCACTTCCAAAAAGACACTATCGTTGCTGCTGTGGATAATATCTAAGATATCGACAGGGGTAAAAAAAGGTTTTTGCAGTTTGTTTCATGTATTGTTGATAAACTAAAGCAGAAGGATTTGTGTACTAAAAAACAGCTTTGAAACTATCTAGATGCAGTAACACTTTCATGTCTACAACCAGCTAAATCATCTGTATTCTAGTTGTGCTTCACATTTTCCTTCAGAATTCAGCATCATAGATCCCAATGTAACCACGTTAGTCCCACGTGATGGGATCCTCATAGAAATCTGCTGAGCAGAGAAAGAAATTGGTCATGTATCTCGGTTATCATCTTCCCCGTTTTCTCGTAGGTTTTAACTGTGAGAATATGCTTACACCTTTTGGCACATGGAGACCAGTCTTCTTGGTTAGGTTTTAGGCTAGGAATCCATAATCGGATGCATCCTCTGATGCATTTTTAACATAATGAGGTACTTGCTAATTGTTTTTTAAAATGTTTTTATTTTAAAAATTATTATTCATATTAATACATCAAATGATTCAGAAATACATAAAAAATATAATTTTAAACAAAAAAAATAATTTTTATCAAACACCTGTTTAAAACGTAATTCTAGACAACACCAAATTCATGTAACCTCTCTTCTCTTTGATTGTAACTCAAGATTGTAAAGTGGGAAATAGTGCTTAGCGGCAAGCCTGATTTACTTTGCCACCTGCTCGAGCCATGATCCGGGGCTGTTGTATATCGCTTGGCTCCTCATCCAAGAGTGGGAAGTCGGTCCAATAGCCCACACAACCTGAGTTATAAAACATAAGCATTGGGCCCTAAGCCCATACAACATCAGTTGTAAGACATAAACAGTGGGCTTTAAGCTTTGTGAAACCCTAGGGACCGGACTTGCAGCTATAAAAAAACGAAAGGGAAATGCCTGTACCATCTCACGCCATTTCCCATCTCCAGCCGACACCGAAAGCAACTGTGGCGAAACCCTAGGGTTAAGAATACAAATTTTTCGAATCAACAGGCCTATTTATAAGCATGTATGGGTTATGATTATAATGAGAGAGGGCTTAAGTGGGATCTTCAACAAAACCCGTTCGGATTTGAGGGTTAAAAAATGATGGAAATAGCCAAGCACAAAAGAAGAAGAAGCCGCCACTCTGGGAGTCAGGCTTTGGTTTCTCTTCAGCTTGTCTCCTTTTCCTCCTTTTTAGCTGTTTTTTCATTCTGGGTTTTCCACAATGACAGACCTTTTAATTTTTACACTTGATATGAGCCCGCATGTCAAATTTATATTATATTTTAGCTTTTGCATTGATTTGATTTTATTAGAATTTTTTTTATATAGGCATGTGTTGTTTCTGTTATGGGGAAGCATTTTTTGTTTAGTTTTCTCATTTAACAACCGTGCAATAGAGAAAGCCTTGTTACTTCACTTTCTTTTCAAGAGCAGAAAATTTTGCTTTTTGGAAACTGGTGAGGTAATTAGGCAGCGGCCAGACAACCGTAGGGATGATATCCACAGATGACGGGCTGTTAATCCCGCTTTGTCTACTGATTCCATCTCACATTTCTTACTTTGATGGTTTTAATGTTGGTTAATTGTCAGGAGCCCCTAAATCCATACAACCCAAGATAACTAAAACCAAGCAGGTGCGGATGAAATACTGGTTTTGTTTCTAGATTTTGTCATTCTTTTTTGGGTTTCTAGAATCTAATTATTTTTTTATCGCATGTAGTAAGATTTATGATAAAACATCGGTGAAATTTTACACCTTCAAAAATATTTTGCTGAAATAAGGTTGTTACCTGCATGGCCTTTTGCATCTTGAAGGCATACCACAAGCACAGGATGATGGACACAACCTGATTTCGGTACATTCATTTAGTGTGCTAAGTTTCTTTCATTGAGAAAAATTGGAGAGACGCTTACCTCAATTCGTTTGAGGATTACGTTTTTATGCACATAGCTACATGTAATCTAGGAGAGCTTTTTCCTGGATTTTATTGCGTACTTGGTCATGGGCATCTGCCATATGAGGTTTGTTTTGTAGCCACTTGGTTCATTCTTGATACTATTGAAAACTAGAGGTCCGGTGCCTCCAAATGCAACTTTAAGATTGAGAATTTGAGGCAGAGCAAAAGCCCTTGCAACTGTTGAAATGATACTAGAAGGAACTTTGGTCGAGAATTTAAGAACATTTGAAGGTTTCCCCAACAAATGGACGTCTCGTGGGCATATGAAGGACGATGTAGCTACATACAATTCCTGGACAAAAATTCTCCACGCATTAAGAAATACCAATACCAGTATATATGCATTGCCGTTTTGCGTAACAGGAAGCTCCCTTAAATCTAAGCGAGTTCATTCGACCATCCTTGTTTGAACCATGCTTGTAATTTTCGTTGTGATTTGTGAACCTGAAAGTCTTACTTTGTCTGTAATCCTGATGCTTGCCCAATCAGTGACAATATGCTAAAACGTTATTGGTTTGTGAACCTCTATCGTGGTTTATTGGTTTGTGAACCTCTATCGTGGTTCTATTGTTTTAATTGAGTTGACTCGTAGTTCCATTACAATGGTCCAAATCCGGTGGCTGCACTGGCTTAGCCGCATTTCCTATTAACGACACCCACCTTCCCGGAAAGAAATCCCACTCCGACTTGCACGGACTAAAATGACGGATATTGCCACTCCGGCATTAGAACGAAGGGCAAGAAGAAAGGTCAGCAGGACTTGGAATTAGCTGGGAATGCAACAGTAAAGCAAAAGATTTCACTGCTGCTCCGTCATGAGAACGAAGGTCAGGAAGAAAGAGGTGAGCAGGGGACTCAGAATTAGCTAGTAAAAATGCAATAGTAAAGCAAAAGATTCACACTGCTACAAAAATTGCTTCCACATGGCTTAACTTCAAAGAAAAGTGAAAATGGAATGGGCTCTCCTGGAAAGTGGAAGCGAAGGTAAAGAAGGATTCATTATAAATTTGTAGCTAGGTTTTTAGCATCTCGCAAACGTGGATCTTGTTCAATTCATCTACGAAAGACTCGAAACCTTTGGAAAAAAGAAGTGGGTTAAATCTGTTAGGCCTGCTTATTTGATGATCTGGGCTGTTTACTAACAACAACAACAAGAAGATTAATCTTGGGCCAATTCATAACACCCCAGTCGTCTTTATCCATTTTGTCATCACAGTAAATGCTGTCCCGTTCTTTATGGTTTCTATTTTTCCTTTCTCGTATTCGCGCGTAGACTGAAGACAGACATAAGTGTAAGATAATATTATTAACCAGAATAGAATCTTTGACTTGTTTGTCACCTCACCCATCACCACCGAAGGGTAGAAATCATTCATGTTTTTACCATCCTTCGAGGCCCTTCGAGGCTAGAGCCAGCTATGGCGCCCCTTGTAGTCTTGCATCTTTTCTTCTTAAATTCAACAGTTTCGCTCTCCTTTAATGCGGTTTCAATAAGAATAACTTTCTCCGCTCATCCCAAGATCGCTAAATAAGCAAAATTGATGTTTAATTTGGGAATTGCAATTGGCACAGCTCTGTCGCTTTTTTCTCACGATCAAATGACTAAACTAACCTCTTCTATCTTTTTGACCTTTTAGAACGCCGTCGGGAGAGTGTTTATTTTATCCAGGCTGTCTCTTTATACATTATTTTAATCGAAAAGGAGCAGCACAATGTCTTCCTGCAGATGTCAAGACATGTTAACGTTGTCTGTACAGCCTTGGAAGGAAGACCTTGTCGAGATAATTTCTACAGATTTTTTATTCGGGGAAATAAGAGGATAATAGTTTCACATCCGAAGCCACAACGATCGATTATTGATGGCTACAATTCAAAGTGACAGCCAATTGAATCGAAAAGGAAAAAAATAAGAGTCCCAAATCACGGCGATCCACCAAAAAACACCAAGGATAAGCTATAGTCTTTCAAAGAAAGATGAAGGGCAGTAGCCTTAAAATTCTTATCGTCAACAGTGACTACCTTTTTATGGAATAGTTTTAGCTTGACTTGGTTAATATACTACAACTGTGATCAATAACCACAGGTTCTAATCTTTACTGGTTTTTTTTTTCTTTTGACATCATTTTCTCAGCAACCGAAGGGAAAGCGGAGCGAAGATAATGATTCCTTTTGCTCTCTCACATAAAGCGTAGGATAGGTATCTAACGTTTTGGTAATAGATTATTACTTCAGAACTCAGAAGGTCAATATGCTCATTTTGTCAGATTAAAAGAAAAGAGGGGGAAATCTGTGCTCATCATAGACAGGAAGGCTGAGCCAATAGCCATTCCCTTAATATTTTAGAACATCAAGTTACTTTTATCAAATGAGCTCAATTGCGTGCCGCAACTTTTATCGACTCTTGCAATGCAGGAAATGCATCCATATTATACAGTTTGAACGTCTAAAATCACTTACAGAAAACAAAGAAAGAAGATTCTTGTATGTATATATATAGATATTAATTTATCACATGGTAAACAAAAGCGGCGGGCTACATTCATCCTTGCAGCCACCTCTGCTTCCGACCTCACCACATTCACTTTTTCACCTTTTTTTTTACCCATTAACATAACAACCACCCAAAAAAAGGAAAAAATCTCTCCGTTTCACCGCCACCACCGACACACTTTTCTTATTTCCACTTTTTCCACCTGGGAAAGAAAAGGCACGGAAAAAAGAAGCCAACATATCAAGAGGGAAATTCAAATTAAACCAGTTTAAACCCTAAAATTCTTTCCAACGAAAGTTTGACTAAATTGCCAGTTTGAAGGAACAACGTTCCATGAAGTAGAGGTGCGTCTATCACTGCCGGTGACCCTGAAAGATAATGACTGACCAACCAAAACTGAGTTTGACTGCCAGTTTTGACCCCAGTTACGACTCATGCTCATCCATCCAGTCTTTGATCCCTTCACGCTCACTTTCACAATATCTCCTGCACCTGCAACGTTGGTGATCAAAACCAAGTTGAAGTAACGGTGACCGTTGATTTGGAACCTGATCCCCCCTCGTTTTCTACACGGTACCCTATAAAAGAAACAGATGACATTTTAGTAATTTGGAGGTGGGAACGAAGTAGATATCCTTTCTGATCTCTTCAGAAAATACAGTTGATCAGAAGTTTGAGAAGATTGTACGCTGAAAAATCTTGAAAGACCAGTCATTCTATACTAGCATAGGAAATTATGCAATCGCATTTTATAGTCTAGAGTCCAGACAGATTTATTTGTACTAAACTGATAAATAGGTTGTATGTTTACCGGCGGTAAGAGACAGGAACGATGCCAGCACGGTACTCAGCGATCTTGAGGAACATGGGCATAGCAAGATCGAAGTGAGGACGAGGAGGATTGCACCAACCACCATTGTCACTGGGCAATGCATAATTAGGAGGGCAAAAGTTTGTTGCTGTGATTAAAATTGACGGGCTACCAGAGTGGCACCATTGTGGGTCATTACCGCACTTTATTTCAAAACAAGCACCACAACTAAGGCCATTGTTGAACAGGGCTGTGCTCAGTGCTGCGGTATTCACGCCATACCCTTGGCTGTACAAGTTGCCATACCCACAAGCGCCGCCTGAACACAAGACATAAATCAATTAATTTCCTTATGTGGGATTTAGACTTTTGGTTTTTGAATACTTAAAATGGAATTTTAATAGTCGTTTGCAATGCGCGGTATTGGCTTGTGCTAATTGCGTTTAAATGCCTTAGAAATCTGATTTTGGTTAAAACAGAGTTCGGTGCTGTTTAAAGCAGGGAAAGGTGTGGGCTTGCTCTGTATTTATGGTTCTGTCATGGTAAATGCAAGAAGAAAACATGGGAGGGGCTATACAAAATGTGGAAACAACTCACGAACATATCAAAAATTCAAGAAGCTAACTACTTAGCATGAACGGTTCAAGATGACAGTACCCATAGTTCCAGAGGCATCACTGCCACCGTAAAAAGTAGCATGCGCGCTCTGCCAGGCTCCTCCGGTGTAAACACCAGGAATTCTTGCCTCGACAAGAGTCAAAAACAGCACCAAAGACGCAACACAAGTGGTAGCCCTAATAGCCATTGCTTCCACCTGTCGCTAGACTATGCAGAGGCTTCTAGAGATGGGGATTTGGGACAGGGGGGAGTGTGTGGAGAAGGCGGGGAATGGACTGCTATTTATGGAGGCAAAAGGCATGGATTGTCAAAAAAGACAAACCAAATTATAATCACCGTTAATTAGTGCTTGATGCGGCATCAAGATGATTAAGCAAAATTCCCTCCCCTGGCGGTAACCCTTTCAACGTCCGTCAAATTTCTACTGCTATAGCTTGTTTACAAAAACACCCTCGTGGTATTTTGGTTGAAAACGGTAAGGGCATTTGGTGGGGGTGCCGATGAAGGACACGAGACTCGAGAGGATCAACCATCAAGGCTGGTATGAAACCGCTTTGCTTCATTTCAAATTTGTGCCATTGATTACAGTTTTGTCTAAAAATTGCTAACTTTATTGTCTTTTTCTGACTTCTGATTTTTCCCTCCACTGAAATTTCGGACAGAAGGGATTGATGAGCTTGAATCTGGAGGGAATAGTGGGGCTACAAGCTTTTACGGATCATAGAATGTAACATGATACTTCGAAGGTGTTTGATACTGTCGTTGAAAATGTATTTTGTTATAATTATAATTTTTAATTGTTTGATAAATATTTAAAATATAGATTTTAAAAATAGATGTTATTAAAAACTAAGTTTGTATTGCTGATTTTGTGAAGTATAAAACTGTTATTTTTCAATTTATTTTTGCCTGCCTACCGGCAAGGAAAAGAAAAACTCAAGAGCCCCTCCAATTTGATGTGTTTACTTTTTTTATTTTTAGCTCAAGTAGAAATATTTCATGGGTAATTATCATTATGTATATATTGTCAAGTTGATTCATCTAGTAATTTCATGTGAATAGTGCCAAGTGCTAAGTGAGTTAATTTATGGATTATTATTCTGTTTATATGAATAATTAGTACATTAAATTGATTTTATTTATAATGTTCATGTTGCGTAAATATAAATAATATTTTTTTTAAAAAATAATTTAAAATAAATTAAATTTACTCGTATTATAATTTTAATTTTATTTTTAATAATATTTTATCTAATTTTATTATATACTTAAAAAATTATAGAAACTATATTTATTGTCAGATGAATTTTATATATAATAAAATTGTAAATAGTTTAATGAAATAATAAAAAGTATTTTATATAAAGTATGATTTATTTCATGATATAATAGCAATAGTTAAATCTACAATATTTAAATTAAAAATCATAAATATTAATATATATTTTTTAAAATTATTTTATAATCTCAATTTCAAAAGTATTTTTAACCAAACACATTTAATTATTTTTTATCCAACTTCAATTTTAACCATAATTTTAACAAAATATATATTTTTCCAATCTTATCTAAATTAAAAATATTTTTTATAATTTTTTTTTTTAAATTATAACCACCATCACAACCCGAAGTAACGTGATTGCTGCTTTAGACTACAAGTCAAGCGTGTAATGTGGAAACTCTGCACACGCTACTTTTAAGTAGTGTATGTAGTATGGAAATCTCGAAAAAAAACTACGTGTGAAGTTGAAGAACGTTGCATTAGGAATCATGTAAGATTACTTTTAAGTAGCGTTTTTGGATTCACGTTGAAAGCTAAAACTCTGCTCATTTGTCAATCATGCAAGAGCTTGATGTGAAAATGACCCGTAAACAGCCGTGTGAGGTTGAAGAACGTTGCATCAGGAATCGTAAGCACATAATTTAAAGGGCTGGTGCAAGCCATCATGTTTCCCTATTTATCATGAATACAAGGGATACCATAAAAAGCAATTAAAACTAGTCAAGAATGACGAGAGAAAGGGTAGGCGAGAGAAAGGTTAGCGATTCCTTCTTTTCTCTATGCAGTTCTTATCCACTGGCAACATCAAAATAAAGCAATGCCTGTAAACCTTGAAGGATACTGCACCCGCCTCATTGAAGATTTTCACAGAAAAGGCAACTCTCGACGGGCCGTAGTTGGAGGGAGGTGGGACCCAGATACCCGGATTTATCGGTCCACGTATTACGCCGTGCATTAGCCGTACGCTTGTTGGACTCCACCTCTTCCTTGGGTCTTCTTGGTCACGGTGTTCGTATTTTTCTACGTTGGAGTCAAGTTTTACCGGAGTTGCCCTGTTTTTCCAGCCCACGCCCAATAGGAAAGCAGGTTGATTGACTTCCCATGCTGATCCCTTTCAGTAATTTTGATTTCTTAAAACTCTGACTATTATAGTATTTCCAGGATTGATTTCGCCTTGAATAAATCCTTCCCCTTTCCAGTTTAGACAGGTCATCATCATCTTTATTAAAGGACAGATTTAAGTAAAGGCAAGGTGATTGATATACCATCTCGTGCAAATCTTTTGAAGTTGAACCTCAAATTTTCAAGTTTAAGAAAAATGTCTAAAAAAATGACAAACTGCAATAAGTTTAGGATGCAGCAAGGAATCCATCCACCTAACATCAGATACGTACTAAATCTAACCAGCGAGACCTTGAGAACTGTTAGGACGGTGTGCTTTACCGGTCTGGCATTAAGGATGCTGGGTGATGACGCAAACTCCATGTCCAAACTGATCATATCAACCAAATCTCAGAAGATCCACCACGTCATCAAAATAATTAAGCTCTTGTTCAACAACACACACCGACCTGTCAACCACAACACCCTTTACTTGGCAAGATTAAATTGTTTTAGCTCATGCAATGAGACTACAACTCATTGCATGTGAAATTGCCCACCAGAACTTCAGCTCTCCACCCAACATCTTCATTTATGTCACCCTAACTAGCTACTTTCTACTATAATTTTGTTTTCAATTGACCCAGTTAAACCCCAAAGTTAAGCATTTCTTTTTCCTTCTGGGCTGGGGCGGTTTTCCCCTTTTCAACCGAAGAAGGAAAAAAGAATGCTTCTTGTAGCATTTCTCAGGTTACTTACTGATCTAAAGCCAATACCCTGTGGACGAAGGCGTTAAAAAGAACTCCTACGTGTGCATTGAGAACTTTGCGAATCTTGAAGATATCGTTCTTTTCGAATGGATAATTTCGCTGTAACTTTTTTTTCCACTAGCTAGCGTTTAGTGGCGCAGACGAGGCGAGTTGTTATCGATTACTTTTCATTTGGCATGGGATTATAAATACCAGTTAATTGATTTTATCTTTTTGAAGTGAAATATACGACAAGTATATATCATTAGCCAGATCGATTACAGAGAGAAGCATGGGACAGTTACAAGTTTGGAAGCAATTTAAGCAGGTTTTTGGTATAATCACTAGCCTCTCAGCGATTCAATACTTTCATTTGAGGTCTGGTATGTATAATTAAGACGGTCTGGTGGACATAATTGGCATTCAATAGAGTAATATATGCCCCACGTCACGAGCCGTTGGCCTTCATTAAACTCAAAAATAAATAGGGTATATTTATCGCTTTATAAAATGATTATTCAAGACTTTACTTAGCAGATTTATATAAAAAATAAAATAAAAAATATTTCTTAAACATTTTAAAAAACCTTATAAATCCCACTCACCTTAAACTCCCTCATCCAGCTCCCCCAACCCAAGCAAGGAAAAGAAGAAGAAACGAAAAACCCTTTCAGTTTGCGGTCTAAAATAAATATTTCAAACCCTACACGTGTGAGGAAATTGTTCAATCGGAAGCTAACAGGTGGCACGACCTTTTTGAACTTGGAAGATCTTGTGATCAAAATTATTATGGAAGTTACTACAAGTTTTCCAGCGTAGGATTTTTCTTATCTAGTCGTTACTCGTTATAAAGGATTTAATGCCCGGTATTTAAATTAGTAAAGTTCATTGTATGTTCTTTGGCATGTACTTATTATGCATGATTTTAAGACAACTCTCTCGAGTTGTATCCTTCCGATCTTCTCTTACACAATTTACTCTCTTTTTTTTCCAATTTACTTTATGCTTTAACTTTATGTTTGATTTATTGCTGTTTTTGTTGCAGCTTTATCATATATTTTGTCTTGCAATTTACCCCTCACAGGATTTACTCTTTGCGTGATTTACATATTGCCTTTTTTTATTGTGTAATTTAACACTTTCATTTTATCTATATGCAAAAATTAGTGAGATTTAAATCTATAATGATTTTGTTATTAAAAATGTGATATTATATTAAAAAATTATTTTAACTCAATAACTTAAATTATTAAATAAAATTATAATATATAATTTATATTATTATCTAACATATAATATATAAAATAAAAACTCTTTGTTGTGGGAATGTGGGAATGTGATGGATGCTGTTTTGAGAAAAATTATTGTTTCGAAAATGCTTTGGTAATTCTTAATCATTTGAATTTATTTCTTCAAGTTTTTTGAGGATTTATAATCTTACTTAATTATAAGATATAGTTTTCACCTCTTTACATATAAAACTCTAAGAATTATAAAGTATTTATATTCTTGAAGGAATGAAGATATTCATGTTAATAACACTGCTACGAGAGCAAAGTCTCTTAAATCTTTTTTATATCGGGAGGATTGAAGTGTAATTACAATAAAAAAAATAAGAATAACCATGTTCTTATGATGCGATTGCTTATATCTATAAATTGTACTAAAAATCCCTCTGGCAATACAAGCATGATGGTGGAGGTGTTTGTAACCCCTTTTTATAATTGTTTTTTTAAATTATTTTAATTTTAAAAAATTATTAAATTAGTATTTTTTAAATATTTTTTAATGATTTCAATATGTTAAGATCTAGATATGCAAAATAATAATACACAACTTAAGAGAATATAATAAAATAAAAAATTAAACACTTAAAAATTTTGATGATTCAACTAATTTTGATTATATTTAAAGAAAAATATAAAAAATTACTAAATAATATAAAAATTATAATTATTTTCTATTACATTAAGAGAACAATTAAAAATCTATTTACTAATAAAAATAAAAACCTCACACATTTTATCACAAATACCTTAATATTTCTTTCCTTACTATACTTCTCTTCTCTTTGATGTGTTTTCTCTAGTTTATCATATAAAAAATATAAAATATAAAAAAATATTTTTAAATAAAAATAATTTTAAAAAAAAAATTACTCTGGACCACAGTCTCCAAAACTCTTAAACCAACTACTTGATATTATTTTCATTATGTAATTAAATTTATATAAAAAATAAAATTACTAAGTCTGGACTTTATTTTATTGTATTAAATTAAATGATAAGGTATACAGTCACTAGCCAGGCCAAGCGATCAACATCCTTTTTTAAAAAACCTGAACAGCATTGACAGCACTCATGATTTACAAACACTTCAAAACGGAGTCCTGTGAATTACAAACAGATCGATTGGTCACTAATACGTTCTGCACAAAAGCAACAAAAGCGTCAAAGACCATTGCATAACTACCATAAAGTCAATTATCTTGGAACAATCTACTATACTAATTACCCATGCTTGCATCTTCTAGAAAACTTGCCTGCTCTTTGTCGGACCATTTTATCGGACCATGGTTCCATTTTTTTACCTTTCACGTCTCCTATTAAGAAGAACCCATGCACCTATAGGCAATCCTCCATTGAGCTTTACGCAATCCCTAAAAATGTTCCAAGTCTCTCGAGCAAGCAAGGTTGGAATCATATCTTCAGTTTCTCTAGCGAGCACCGCCACTAACCATCGACTTTTCTTTTCTTCCCTTCCTTTTTCTTTCCCTTCCTATGGCCCCTACATGGCATGCTTTAATTCTTTCCCTGCCTCCTAACGAGGGCCCTCATGACTTTTGCATTTGACTCTCAACTATATGGGTGCTTCGCTACTTTAAAGTTCAGGGAAGAGTAGCTACCAAACCAACATAACCACCATCAGCGATGGCAATAGGTCCAACCGAATCATTTCTACAAGTAGCGCATGAATGGAAGGGCCTTTAGTGATCTGGGCCATGCATTTTAGCATAATTGGTGTATGGTCAAGGACTCGAAACATATACTTTCTTTAATTTGCAGGAAATGAAATCGCATCCTCCTCTTTTGCAATTTGAATTTGGTGTTTTTGGCACCGTAATTATTGACATGATGATGCGACAAACCGCAGTCTCTGTGACGTATTATTCTATGCAAATTTATCATACACGTTTTTTCGGGCAGCCATTAGCTCGACCCCATTTGAACAACTCCATCATTGTTCATGGGACAGTGGGATACTTGGAGCTCTGATGTAGAACAGCAAAAGTTGTACACATCTTCTCCGAGCATGTAGGTCCATCCAGTAAGTTGAGAGGCAATTTACGTATTCAAATTTCAAGTTTATCAACCTGCCAACGTTCAGTAACTATTATTTGATAACCGGGATGTTGAATTGCTGCGGCACCAAAATGGGAGCTCTACCGAAAATGGTAATGAAAGGACAAGCAGAGCCAACCGTGTCAGTGCTCTAAATGAAGGAAATTTTGAACAATTATGTTTGATGGGCCATTCTTTTTTATTGTTGCTTCTGCTCGTGAGTGTAATTCAGTTTAATGAACTTCGTATATACGGTTGCAGTCCAATTAATTCTTCATCTGATATCATTTCACATAATTGTTTACGGCTAATGTCAAAAGGGTAGTCATTTGACAGAATTTATACTTTCTTTTGATTGCCACATTGAGAAGATTTAAACAACAATGATAAGTAAAATATAATATTAACATACAACATCCATGCCCTTGATTGTTCTTTAATATCCCATATGATTCGTTTTTGAATCGCTCCTTCAAGTAATCTTTGAAATCGAAATTCGTGTTTTTTTCTTTTCTCTTTTGGTCTCCCATGCCTAGTTTTCAATTGTAAAACGAGATAGGTTTCTGATAAGCTAATTAAGATTCGTATTACTAAACGGTTCACCAAGTCCTAGCTTGGGTGACTCCACACAGAACAGTTAATTGCAGAGGCAACAACGGCAAGTGTTTTACTCAAGACAGAACACATGATTCCTAAAGCTTGCAAAATGCCTTCCTTTCCTCGCAACCACACATCATGAGTTATTAAAAAAGGAAAGAAAGAGAGGAGCTAAGCCCTGTGTACACACAAGTTGGAAATTTAAAGCATCTTTTTCTTTAATTCATCTTTTTCAGAGGTAAATTGCAGGTGAAGGATTGAGAAAACTACTGTAACCATTCCATTAATGTCGAGCACGATAGGAACAGGCTTGTACTATAATGAACATTAAATGGCAGTTGTCATGAGCATTATTGATTCAATTCCTAAATCTAGAAGATATTGTTCAAGTTCAGCTAAAAGGTGCCTGGCCTTGAATGCAGATCGAAATAAAAAGTCGCGTGACTCGTGGCTAATTTTGAACAGTTGTGCTTTGAAATTTCTGACCTGAAGAATGGCGTACACAGTGTTGAATATCCATTGTTTTCTGCTGGCAAGTTTGTGTTTAATTTTTGAATCTTCCTTGATAGTTGAGACTACCTGTTCGTAATGGCCTCGGATTCTGCAGAGGTGAGATCAAGCAATGAAATGAGACTTGATGGGCCGTTCTTCGACACTATTCAATACATAAAATCAATCGATTCAAGCCTCTACCAGTTTCATTTTCCACAAGGCCAAACATATAAAATTTGTTTTAATATCTTAATTAATTTTGAAAATCCAACCCAGTTGCGTAATTTAATTTGAAAATTATAATTTTAAATATTACATGAATTTTTATTTTTAATTTTAAATATATTTCATGAATATATTTGACCTTAATAAATGTAAAAAATAACCATGCAATCAATTATTTATATCAACCAAAAAATTCAATTAAATAATCAAAAAAGGTAAAAATCGACAATAAAAGGGTGTTTAAACAATCTATATTAGAAAGGTGCTTAATTTTAATAAATCAGTTCAATTGAAAAAACTTTTTTATTCTCTAGCTGGTGGTTACTCTTTAAATTTTTCATCAATATAATTATGGAAAATAATTTTCATTTTTTAATATATAACGTAAATTTACTTACAAAAATGGGAAAAAAATTCCAGTGATGAATTGTTTAATAGTTTTTTTTAATAACTACTTGAAAACAACAAAGAATTATATTTTTAATATACATTGAAGAACTATAATAAATTTTGAGGCCAGGCATGATTAATTAAAAATAATATAATCTTAGAAACGACAAATTATCAACCATTGACTCCTTGTTATTTAGACCCTTTCTTATTTTGAATGTCAATCTACAGTTAGGCCTGGTTTTTTTAAAATAAAAAAACCGGTCTTATATAATTCTATTTCGATGTATTTGTCATTAAATTTCTTACAACTATACATCTTATATGATTAATCATCAGAAATTCAAAACATATTAAAAATAATAATTAATCATTCTTTCTGCAAGAACATGAAAAATCACTATTTTTTATAGTAATTTTTTAAAAAATAAGCACAAAAATACAATTATGAAAAATATCCGTCGCTTTTTTAGGCTATATGAAACATAAACACGCAACTATTAATTTAACTTAGCCTTACCCACCAAAAAAAAATAATTTGCAGTGGGAATTGGTTCCTGCTTTTTCATTAAAAAACCTCTAAAATCCCATGCCATCTAGGTCTTGCATGTTTTAGGGCCGCGAGTTGGTAGAGTCGAGGAACAGTGGTGGTGTCGAACATCTCACGATATCCCGACTTCCAGCCCTGATCAGAAAAGAATTCGAGCCTGGAAAACTAAGTACCACCAAGCAAAAACCTAGACATGGATGTATTGCCGTAAAAAGTAAACGAGACGGTCGAAGATTTGTCAAATAATGCAAAGAGGCCCCGAGGCCCTAGCCACGGTTCAAGCTAGCGAGGCAGCTCAATTGGAAGCAACACGGTGATGCTGATGGTGGGCTAACATTCGTCAATTAAAAAAAGGGCCTCTCACGTAATGCCAATCTAATCCAATCATTTTGTTCGAGTAAAATCAACAAATAGCAAACAGGCCCACCGTCTCCAGCAGCCGTTTGGGGTGCTTGTAAATTGTTCATGATGGCTTGTTTAATGATACCAAACATTGATCTTTTGAGCCCTGAGCTAATGCTTCATTCTGTCCCAGTGCAAAATTTATATTTTCCCAGTTAAATTATATTAAACATGTTCCTTAATAGAATGCGTTTTATATTGCCATATATCATGTTTTTAAAAATATCTTTTGTTTATAAATTTGATATTAACATATTAATATTATCAAAAAATGCTAAAAATACTAATTTAATATTTTTATCGGGATAAATTAATTTTTAAAACATGCTCGTCAAACATATTAGATGGAAATTCGATGTCAATTAGCGATCATTTTGTGGGGGTTAGCTGATAACGTGTCTGGAAATGCTTATGCAGAATGCTTTCTAATTAGAAATGCATTAAGTTAATCATCCTTTAATGCTGTGAAATATTTCCCATATAATAATGCAAAAAGGAAAGAAAACCCTTCATAAAATATCCTACAAGAACATCACCAAGTCCACAGAGCTAAATTGAAATTCCACAGTACACAGGCAACAGGTTTATTAACTGGATCACTGTTCCCATTGGAGAATAGGAACCTGATAGCTTTTAAGGAAAACAAGATACATAGTTTTTTATGACAAGCTGGCCAACCTCGGATCTGATTCTACTATGCACTTTCTTCTCGGAATGACACGGGCAATAGCCTGTTTTGTAATAAAATACTTGAAAGTTACAGGTATTTTAGACAGATTTATCTCGTAATCGACAGTTATAGTTAATTAACCTAAACCCTCGGACTTTGTATGAGCAGATATGTTATTTTATAAGATATGTTTGTCCTGTAATATTTAACTGTGTGAACCTGTCGGCCTCCCATTTTTATATTTACCCTCGTCAAAGCCACTCTCTGGTTTTCTCCCCTTGCTTGGTCTCTCTTGTGAGACAGCTAGCTGGCCTAACGTAGACATGCTGTATCCACCACACATCACATGTAGTTATAGCCTCTTAAGATCACATGGACTCTCCTTGTCTGTGAAATCGCTATCACGTATCAGCTCGTCTGGTTTTGGCTTAGATCTGAATTCACGGACATATTAATCCAGTTTTTTTTAAAAAAAAAACAAATAGCATGGTTGGCTCAAAGTTATGCGACAGTGATAATAATTGAAAAAATGCTAGAAAAATAAGACAATTTAAATACAACAGCGTTTTAAAATATTATTTTCAATACTAATGTTATTTTAAACAGTGAATGTTTTAAAACAACTTTTTTTACAAATTAATTAACTTAAATAAAAGTCAACAAAAAAATTTATGAAGATCCTATGATCAAAAACTAAAATTTAAAATTCAGCTAAAAAAAATAGGAGATACAATAAGAGGCGAGAGAGATCAGAGGGAAGAAAAAGAAAAAGAACGAGTTACAATCAATATTGTTAGAAATATCTAGTCAGGATAATTCTAATTACATCTTAAAAGGATATCAATTAAATTATAATTAACCCCTAAAAAATTACTATCATATCATGCGATACTCACTGTGTAGTTAGAATTATTTTTTAAAAATCTTTTAAAGATATGTATATCAAAAAAGAGCTTTGGTATGTCCTAAATATTATATTTTTCATCAATTATTGAATCTTAAATATTATTTATTATCTATTAGAGGCTTATAAAATTCTACATGCATGTTAATTAATTTAAAAGAAATATAAATTTTTGAAACAACCATTATTTTTAATAATAATTGTGTTTAAACTGTAATATTTTACAATATTACTTTTCCAGAACTTTTATGTCGCTATTGTTAAAATTCTAAATTACCCTCTAGACTTGGTCGTGGGAGATGGCCCCGGTCACATTGGATGTCTTTTCCATGGCTTATAGGGTATATCTTACCGGAAATTCCCCTGTCGTGGAATATCCATGTCTCTATCCCGTATGCAATTTTTTAGAATAAACATCATAGAATTGTTGCAGCTGTACCCGATTATTCTCGTCAACTTGTCCAATAAAAATAATTGGTTAAATTTTATATTTATTTTTTAATAATTATAAATTTAAGTTTTTTTAAGATTGCTGGAAATTTATATAATTATTAATTTTAAAAATTTATAGAATAGCTAAAATAGATAAAAGGTAGCACAAACATCTATATTACTAATAAAAAAATTCCTTCATGATAGATCCATTTAATTTACAAAAGGGTCTCTAAAAAGGAAAAATCACATATGTGTGTATACATCTTGTGGCAAGGTCACTTAAAAAAAATAAAAATAAAAAATAGAGAAATGACCCTACACAATTACATTTCTTTTTTTTGTGTGTTTATGGCAACAATCGAATAACTAGATAGATCTTATGAACTATTATTTAATCTGCGAACAACCTTAATTTTCAATAGTTGTTGTTATAGGAAACTCTAATTCACCTTGATCCTCAATGATCATGGATTGTAGTGATCTTGTAAGATTTATATCGATCTGGGCTATACATTTTATTTCACTTTTCTTTCCTTTTTACAAGAAACCCAAGCCCACGCAGATTATTGAAATTGAATAAGGCCTGACCACGATACAGGTATTAGTGGAATGCACAAGCTATGGAATGCGTAAACTACTATATTGACAAAATATATATATATATGTATATTTGTATTTTAAAAATAATTGAATTTTTTTATTTTTTTAATTTATATCATTTAATCTGTTTATATTAAAAATAAATTTTAAAAATAAAAAAATATTATTTCAATATATTTTTAAATACAAAATATTTTAAAAATAACTATTATCACAGTAAAATATCAAATAGTTTTAAAATTACTAATGCAATTAACATGTTGCGTGTACAGATTTACTGACATACAATTGACACGTATCTCATTTTACGTGGACATTATGGATTGAGAGACATCGGATAGCTTACCGGTTAAAACTTAAATTTCTTTTAAAAGATTATAAAAATGATAGATGAGTTTCGGAGAAGAGAAGGATTGTCGTTTCTGTCTAGCTCGAAAATCCCAGGCCTCTCGCCAGGAAAAAAGAACGACGGCTCGTTTTTCGAACTGGCACGACCCGGTGAACACCGGGCACCCAATTTCCACACAAACCACTGTCCAATCAGATAACCAAAAATCCAACCAAACCAGAGCCCTAGCCCCCAAGCTTTCTTCCTTGATCCGAAAATTACTGGCACGTGTGAGAAACTTACCTTCTTGACCCTAGAAAACCGTCAAATACAAGTCCGTGTCAGACACAAACACTGACAAGGGGGACCCTATTTTGACGCGATAAATCGGTAAAGCCACTTTGGTCCACTCACTTCGATGTTCTCTAGGTTAAAGAATTATATTTATTTATCTACTTATTTATTTAAGAGAGTTAAAACCAATAGGCTTGTATTTTTTCTTAAACCTAATTTTGTAGAGTCAAGACTTTTATAGGGCTTGATTTTACTCAGTTAATTGAATTTTTTTCAAAGAATTCTGGGTAAAAAAAGAAAGATAATGGGTCCTCGGATAATTCAGATAAAATATAATTTGAAGAATCAATAAACTAATTTTAGGTAATTTAAAATATTCTCTAAAATTACTTTTTTATATATACGAATATACTTGCCCCTGATAACATTAACGCTCAAACTATAGTTTTAAAATTTAGTTCACGTAACTTTATCTTGACTGTATTGGTGAAAATGATAAGTTTTGCAAGTGAGGTTCTAGCTCAGCGGTGGGAGGAGTTTGTCCCCTTCCTCAGCACATGAGTTCGAACCTTACTATGCATGTCTGTCATCCCCGCGGTGCCTTACCTGTTTACTAGGCTTGCAGGATGTTTAGTGAACCGTGTGGATTAGTCGTGGTGCGCGTAAGCTGACCCGGACACCCCACGTAAAAAAAATGATAAGTTTTATTTATCTTAATGGTAAACATGACATTGTAACGAGTTGACTTTCATATATCTTGATTGGATGTTTTTTCCCGTCGAGGGTCAAGTAAACTATTTACATTTAAATTATTTTTATTTATAGTAAGAAATATTTTCCACGTAGACTCGCAAAAATTGAATCTTAAATGAGAGTGATGATTCTCCGCATCTTTTCCTTGCAACGGCACATCTCCCAAACAATTGCATTTCCGCTTAGTTGAGGTGTAGCATTATAAGTGGGTGGATCGACAGAATCACTATCCCCTTGACAAGTTCACTTGATCAGCTGCTAGAGGTAGTCAGGAAAGTGTTTTTTAATAAACTATTTTTTTAACTAAATAGATTTAAAAATATTATTTTATTTTTTATAATTTAATATGCTGATATCAAAAATAAAAATTTAATATTATTTTTATATATTTTTAATTAAAAAACATTTCTCATCTCATTGCCAAACCAACATTGAACCATTTATAATAACACTCCCATTTATCCCTTGAACAATAACAATAATAGATGGTTCTGCTGTCCTGCGGATTGGACATTGAAGAAAAAATGGAAATGAAAGGGGCGTGTGGACTTACCTTCCCCTGTACTTTTCTCCCAGCTGACGCCGTCAGTATTCACTGGCTCATCGTTTGTTGCCATTGCATTTGCTGAGATCGTGGTTGCCTGCAAAGTATAAACCAATTGAAAACTACTGAAATAATTAAAATCACGCTAGCTAGATCTCCTGTTACAAGTAAATTGTACTCAAAAAATTATAATATTTCCAAAAAAAATTTAAAACAAGTTCTTTAAAATATATCCAAAAATTCTTTTAAAATGTTGGGTATACGACCAAAGTCTCACATTGGTTAGAAATGGGAAGGATCAAGGGTATATAAGGATTGACAAATATCTCCATTGGTATGAGGCCTTTTGGGTATAGCCCAAGAGCAAATCCATGAGGGTTTAGGCCCAAAGTGGACAATATCATACCAATGTGAAGATATGTGGTGTCCGTAATCCTTACATAAAATAAATTTAACAAGATAATTCACTTTACTAGATTTAAGTTTTGCATTCCAAGCCCAGAGTATATGAATTTTATTTTATTTTTTTTATAAATATCAATAACTTATAAAAAATCACCTATTATAGATTAACAAATTTCTATATTAAATTATTAGATATCTCAACTATAAAAAAATAATTATAATTAAAACATTAATTAATTATCCAATACATCAATTTATTCCCTAAACAATTTGAATTTTGACACTTATCAATTTATTTTATATCAATGACTGATTCATCTGTTATTGGTGTGACTTAAACTATGTACCACACGAAATTACGGAACCATTGTAATCATACGGGCCTTATTTGGATGTAGTTTTTAGCGAGTTGTGTGGATACGTATGTGGAAGTCAATGAAAGTTGATGATGTTGAAAGATTTTTTAAGTTTTCTTTTTTAAATAACATGGTAAATTTAACAAATTAATATAGTTTCAAGAATATTCTGTAGAACAACATAGTGTGATCATATCATATTTTTAAAACACAACATAATTACACTCTAGTAATTTATTTTAATCAATCGACTAATTCAATTCAATTCTATTATAAGTTGATTTTTTTACATACAAACTATAATTTTATAGTTTTTTAAAATATATTTTATGAATTAAAATATATATTCTTATCTAATTTATTTATTAAAAAATAAAATTTAATAAAAATCTTGAAGAGTTATCGTTTACATGATAATAAATGATCCAGAACAGTTAAACAAGAGTTTATTATAATTAAATAAAAATATATTCTAAATAAATTATATGGATGGCCTGAAAAATTTATTCATAGACCAATTGAATTAATTTAGATCAAAGACTTATGTTAAATTAGAATAATAATTAAAAAATATCATAATTTTTACTTGATTGTTGAATCGAACTTAAAAGTTTTACCAGAGATTTTAAAGATTGTCTCTCATACAGTAACCACTTGCATTACTACGTGAATAGTAAAATATAT
The DNA here is from genome assembly GCA_015708895.1 of Populus ilicifolia. Taxonomy (NCBI): domain Eukaryota; kingdom Viridiplantae; phylum Streptophyta; class Magnoliopsida; order Malpighiales; family Salicaceae; genus Populus; species Populus ilicifolia. Next base: position 2,024,924 of record SRLM01000375.1, on the reverse strand, counting down.
AGATATAAAAAAAAGTCATTATGGTTCTATTATTTCAGTAATTTTAAGAGTTTTCTTATTATTTTTCAAAATTAACCGAATGGTTTCATTAATTATTATAAATCAATTTATCATTTAAGATAAAAAAAATTAGGTTTGACCATGTCACGCAGTTAACCATTAAAAAAAAGAGTTAAGCTTGATTATACCATGCTTTTAAAACGTTACATTATATTGTTTTGTAATATAATTTTGAACTTATATAACTTTATTATTTTTTTAATTTATAATATGAATTGCTTAATTTAGCCTATTTTTTCTCCCTTCCCCGAATGACGTTAAATATTTCACGATATTAACCGGAAATAGCTACTCTTTTCTCATTAGCTTACATGTTAACACTAAAATTCTTTTTTAATTGCTTCCTTTATCAAATCTCGATCGATTTATTTCCACAAAACAGTAACATTCTATAAGATACCAATCTTGAATCACAGCAAAGGAGACCAGACTTATTTTTTAATCAAGCTTGTATAAAAATGTGGTCATTGTTCTTGACAATTAAACAAGGAGGAAAGATATCGTGTGTGTATCTGTAGTATTTTTTAGAAATCAATGGACGGAGGTGTGGTTAATCGAGATGTTGGCTAGCTTAATTAGCGATGTTATTTGTCGTCATAAGAAGTCCATCCTCGGCAAAGTTGTTTATTCTCGAATCCATCATTGTCCGATCCTCCACCATCATCGTGTAATTTTTCGAGGTTGGATTTACTGGTTAAAGAATAGTTATCTCTCCAACTACCATGCTCTTGCAACTATTATCCATGAAATAAGATTTTATGAATAAACTTTTATATATATTTTTAAAAACACTCGATTAAAAAAAGTAGATATTAATAGATAAGTTTTTTGATTATTAGACATGTTAGATGTAATAAATTATCAGATTTAAATACACCGCAGCATAAGACTTGTTAGGCCTAATATATTGTTAGACTCAAGTACAACTATGTATGACATGAGTTACCAAACCTAATAGTTTAGTCTTGCGCTTTGCCATGCCAATAGGATAGACTTGGCACAAATATCATGCCAGTGTCGAGCCATAAGCCTTTTGCAATCACACCCTGGACATAGTCAAACTCTCCATATTTGTCTGGGTCTAAAACGTTGTTGAATTAATTACACCTATTGATTTAAATACAATGCTTGAATCTAATGTGACAACTCCATATATTTTACAAAAATGTTAGAAAAACTATTTTTTTTATTAAATAGACTTAATTAAAAAGTGGATACTTCATCAATATTATTAAGTGTATTAAAATATCTCATAACTCACAAAATAAAATTGATTTATAAAGGTAGAATGACCCTCTAACCCTTCAACTCTAATAAAATAACAAGGATTGGGTGCTATAAATATTTTTTAAATCACACAAATAAGGAGTTTATTATAGTCTACTTGTTTTTAATATTTTTAGCATATATATTTTAAGAATTTATTTCTAAAATATTATTATATGTTTTTTTTTTAAAACATGCCTCTTNTCTACTTGTTTTTAATATTTTTAGCATATATATTTTAAGAATTTATTTCTAAAATATTATTATATGTTTTTTTTTAAAACATGCCTCTTCAAGTATCAAAAAATTCTAATATCTATAAAAGATAATTTTTTCCGTATACTAATAACTAACTATCTTGGTTTATCAATAACCAAGTATCAGTTATTAATCATTTTGATTATAAATAATAGATTATATTATTAGAAATTAAGAGATTTATTATTTATCCAACTAATATTTCTCGCTTTTAACTTGCATGATTTTTTTGAGATATTATCAATATATTAGCTGGGGAACCGGGGGTTGCTAAAATACCAATATCAATAAAATGATGATACTTGACTATGGTGTCGATTTTAAATTTCATGAATTATTTTCATTGTTTTATTCAAATTCAATCAATATCATCATTTTACTAACTTGAGTATTACACACTCGCGATTAAACTTTTTTACAACAAATTTAACAAAGACAACAGTCTCAGTTAATACAGACCGTCTACAGTGACGATGCATGCACGATTATTTTCAGACAAGGAGGAAATCCATCGCGAAGGGCCAAAAAAAAGAAAAAGGAAAGGAGGCAAGAAAATCCTCGGACAGGGAAAGGATGCGATCATTCGGTAGTAATGGGTCTCTTTCGGTTGGATTTTTATAATGCCACGGGGCGGCAGGAGAACCATTAGCTTTCCACTTCCTGTGCGCAAGCCCGTGAGCATGGAAATGATTAAACAGACAGCTCCCTCATTTACAGGCCTCATTTTTATTACAAGGAATAAATGACAATATCCGATTTTTTTTAATAGCCACAAGAAAAGGAAGCCATAGCCTAACCTTCTCTGCAGTGTTAATAGTACAAATCGCGTTTCTAAATGAAATTTAAGTTTCAAATAATTTAATAATATTTTAATTATCTTTATTATTAATATAACGATTCTTGCACGCTCATGAATTGAATGTCCCCCGTACAGTCAATCATCACGGATAATTAATGGAATGCCTTTACGAGCACATTGAAACCCTAAGTCTTGATTAAGCAAGGATTAGAGATGACAAATTTAACGGCAGTAAATTTTTAAGCATTGCATTCTATTTGTTTTTATATTTTAAAAATAAAAAAAATTAATTGAATTTTTTATTTGTTTTTAAATTAATAATTTTTTAATATTTTAAAATTATTTTAATGTATTGATGTTAAAAATATATTTTAAAAAAATTATTATTTTAATATATTTTTAATTCTTTTTAAATAATTATAATTATATTTTCAAACACCCTCCTTATAATAAATATACATGAACCACAAATTAAAGCACGTGGGCCTAAAATACAGCAGGCCCACATTATAAGTGCATCACCAAAGTAAAAAAGAGTGCCCACATCAGCCTCTGATAACTACCCACATGGCGAACCTCTTTCTTTTCCTTATCCCCAAAAAAATTAAAACCCATGACATAATTTAGAGCATCGCCACGTATGGCAAAACCCTGCTTGAAAAATTCACGGAGAGAGAAGAGTTTGTGTTGATGACCTCCTATTGCCCGTTAGTTTACTTGTTGGTCCGGTTTTGTGGCCAAAAATTTATAAGAGGATATAAGGGGGAGGTTTAAGCTGCTGTTTTTTGGTGGTTTATTGCCTGGCCATTTCTTAGAGAGAGGGGGGGAGAGAGAAAAAAAAAGAAAACCAGAGAGAAAGAATCCAGAGAAAGAGAGAGATTTGAATTCAATTGAATAGTTTTTCGGGTGACATTGTTTTCTGGGTTTCTTGAATTCTCCGATCTCGGGATTTTTGAAATTCTACAGCGAGTTTTCGTTTTGTTTTTTCATTTTTTATTCAATCTGTACATAATTGTAGAGGTTTCTAACACGAAGATCGATCGTTGTTTATAATACAAGGTGATTGAAGAATTGGATTTCCTCTGAATTCTCTGTTTTCTTCTGAATTGTGTTTGACAAAGTTGAATCTGATCACACGGTGAAAATTGAAGGGGTTTGGGTTTTAGTGAGATTTTTTTTCTCGAGATCGGGGTATAATCGTGGAAGTTAGGTTTGGTTAGATAAAGTGGAAATGGGTTTTTCTGGGGATTCAGATTCTGCAGAATTCAAGATCACGGCAGTGGTGTTTCTGGCTTAAGGAATTTAGATACAGTTATATTTTCAGTGTTTTTACAAATAAAATCTACTACAATTTATAATTAGATTTTGAAGGGTTTTAATTTTGCAAATTGATGGAGGATTTGGGATTTATGGATAATTGTTTTTAGGGGTGTGTTTTATGGAAATTGAATTCCAGCTCTGGATTTGGAATTAGGACGACGGATTCTTATTCCTAAGACCTAATTTCATGTAGATGATTGCTGCCTATTTTTTAATTTTATACTACTGTGATTGATCTCTACATGTTTTTTTGGGATCTTAGCGTTAGCATGATAATTCCAGCGGAGAAGAATCTCTTTTCTTTTTTTTTTTCATTTTTTAATTTAGATCACTGTTGATCCCTGCAAAAAAAAAAAAAACGAAGATCATTTCGATGTAAAGTACAGACCCGTGTCTGCAATATGCATTTTTTCTTCTTCTTGAATATATATTTTTTATTCTCTGCGTGTTATGAAACATCGGTAATATGGATCTCTGTTTTTGGTGTTCACTGGTGGTTTAGCTACAACAGTTATTGATTTAATCATTTTGAAGGGGTGACTTTGTTAGTGTGTGTTTCTGTGAGTAACCAAAACTAAATGTGCAATGCAATTTTTTTTTGGTTAAATTTTGATGTCAGAATCTTATAGTTACAAAATTTTGTTCAGGAACAAGATTGTGTTTTTCTTTTCTTTTCTTTTTTTCTACTCTTGCAATAAGGATTTTCTCATTTAGTTATCTCCTTTTATTTTTCCTGGATTTTCTGACAGATAAGCGGATCTGAGCAGTGATGCTTTTTGTTTGATGAACCCTGATTACCATGCATGCTTAAGATATGGTGGTGAAGAAGAGACAGTATTATGGTTTCAATGGCTTTCATATGCCCCCAGTTCCCAGGGCTCCGAGATCAGCTAGAGTATGTATTTATTGCAGTTTAAGGTTTGCCCAGCCTTTGCCATTCATGACAACCACTCTTTTAACCATTTGTGTCTTGGTTATTGGTTCCAGGGGAGGGGGTTGAATAAGACGAAAGTTGAGGATAGTCAAATATGTGCATTTGAATTGCTTGCTTCCCTAGCAGGCAAGCTATTGCAGGAGAGTGAAAGTTCAGCTTCCAGTAATGCATCGGAAGCAAATGATCAACCTATAATTGGTGGTGGTGGCGGCGTGAAATTTGAGCAAGATGATGATAGACCATTGAGAGCAGAATGCCTTGATCATGGAAGTTGTGGAGAAATTGCTTTTTTTACTCGGTTTTCCTCGCCAAACATTGATCAAAAGTGCCTTCTAAATGAATTTCCACATGCTGAGAGCAATTTATTTCTGGAGCGCTCTTCAATGATCACGAATTCCAATTCCTCAAAGAATGGTGGTGCTAATTTGAAGTCTGTGATTTGCAAAAGTATTCCTGGTAAAGTCGAGGGCTCTTCTGATTCTAGGGTGTCTCGCGATGGTTATGTGGACAATGGATTAAGTAGACAGAAAAGGTGTGACAGGCTTGATACTAGTGGTTTGATTGGTGATCCTTACAGTTCAAATGATCCCATGGAAATGTGCATGAAATTTCCTGCATTGATCAATTCAGTCAACAATGTTGAATTGCCATCATGCAGGGACCCTGTTCCTAGTGCTTCTATTCCAAGGCACAGGAATGGTATTAAATTAGGTATTAGAGATGATGCTGAAAACTTTACTAGGTGTAATAAACCTTTAACAAAGTCAAAGGCTTTTAGGCCTCCACAACGAATTGGAGACCGAAGAATAAGGAAATTGCTGACTTCCAAATACTGGAAAGTAGCTCCAAAATTGAAGGATTGTGAATTTTCCAAACCTGGTAAGCAGCAATGTGGTAGCTTGTCTATATCATGCTCTGTATCTCTCTTTTATTATTGTATATTTGCATATCTGGATGGAGATAAATGTATTCTGATATTGAAGTTTGTCATTCAGCATTTTTAGAAGGGGGGGCGAAGTCTCGCTATCTCAAGAGGAAATTATGTTACAGTCGTGAAAGGAATCAACGTAACACCTTTTATAAGAGGAGGAAGTTTACTGATCATAGTGTAGTTGTGACTTCTGATGGAGGGTTCAGCAGTGAAAGTGTTTGCAATTCACCTGATAAGAATATGACTGGAGACAAGAATGGTGCTTCCATAATGTTTCACGGTTGGTCATTTTCTCCCTTGTTACTAATATTAACCCTGTTTTTTCTCAACTTTCCTGGTTTCTGCTGCCCTGGAGTTTTCCTAAATAGTTGTAGTTATTAGATGCAGCTAATGGGGTATCATCTTCTGTTATAGGTCATCAAGCATCCTTCCACTCCAAGGATTCTCAAGGTATTAGAGTTAGTTTGGAATTGATGTACAATGACTTATTATTCTATTTTCCTGGTATCCAGAAGTTCTTATGCGTGTTTCATTCTTTTGCACAGTGAAGTTCAGTATTAAGTCCTTTAGAGTTCCAGAGCTTTTAATCGAGGTACCAGAAACTGCAACTGTTGGTTCACTGAAGGTATAATAGATTTGCAGTCTTCCATTTTGTCTGCACGTCTTCACTTATCATATGTATATGTTACGTGCATCTAGAATGTTTTCAGAATTGCCACTCCATTTTGGTTTTTATTTTCTTTTGCCATACATTATGATTATTGCCTTAGATGATGTCTTGATGAATATCATTTGTATGTATACATGCTGTAATTATGTTATTTATTGGCATTGGAAATTTTAAGCAAGTTTTCTGGGCTACAGTATTGCTAATGTCTTGCTGAGTTCCTGATGTTGTATTTTGTTCCTATGTGACTCTCTATAGCGGACTGTAGTGGAGGCTGTAAGTGCTATACTCGGAGGTGGTTTACGAGTTGGGGTGCTTCTTCATGGAAAGAAGGTTAGGGATGACAATAGAACCCTATTGCAGACTGGCATCACTTCTAATGAGAATCTTGATGCTCTGGGTTTCTCATTGGAGCCTACTCCTCTGCAAGTTTCCCCACCCTTGTGCACTGAAAATCCTCCAGCACTATTACCATGTGACACATCCCAACTTATATCGAGGTAATTGTAATGTGTTTTTTGTATTTAATTTGTGTTGACGGTCCATTAATGATGAGCTACCATTCCCAGGTATTGGCATTTGTATAGTGCTTCCTTGTCTTATTTTATTTTGGCGCTGCTATTTACTTTGAGTTGAGCAAATAGTAAACCAATCTATCTTTATATTAGGCTTGCTACACTACTTAATTTGTTTTGTACTTTATTTCCAGGTCGCCAACCACTCCTATTGTCGATTCGGGAATTTCTGACGCCTTACCTGATCTTCCCCCACTGACTAATTTGGATGCCAATATTGAAAGTAATCGTGAATCAGTTTCCTCCCATGCTGACATAGTAACTGACAATACACTGTCAGATTCCAGAGCTCTGGTTGCAGTTCCACCGGTGAATACTGAGGAACTTGCTATGGTTCCTTTAAACCAGAAATCTAAGCGATCTGAACTTGTACAGCGTCGAACCAGGAGACCATTCTCTGTGTCAGAAGTAGAAGCACTAGTGCATGCAGTTGAGGAACTAGGAACTGGAAGGTATGGTGCTATTCTATTAGCTGGAACTCTGATCAAGGTGTGTTGTGCTTACATTTTGAAGTTTAACAACATTCTCATTTGCAGGTGGCGTGATGTTAAATTGTGTTCTTTTGAAGATGCAGACCATCGGACTTATGTGGATTTGAAGGTAAGGATTTTGTTTAGTCTTCCATGTGAAATTGATACTATCATTTCATAGGATTGGATGTAATATTTCCTTAATTGAATTGTGTCAATGGGGTTTTGGGTTGAGAATTGAGAATGTGATGTGATTGGATTTCAATTAGGGAGGCAGGTTGTACAGCCATGCGAACTTTCCTTCTCGGAACTTTGTAAATAGGTTGTGGTCTTTGAGGCTGTCTAATCCCTCCCCTACCTAGTTATTGTAGGTAGAAGTGTAGAACACCCTCCCTGATCAATCCCAAGTGCTAAAAATAATGCCTCTGAGGTGTTGCATCCACGAAGGTTTTTGATTATCAGTATCGTAACTTTTTGTTGTTGGTAGCTTATAGTGTTGGCTTTGTTGGGTTTGTGCAGGATAAATGGAAGACATTGGTTCACACGGCGCAGATTGCCCCTCAGCAAAGAAGGGGCGAGCCTGTGCCCCAGGAGCTCTTGGACAGGGTGTTGGCTGCACATGCTTACTGGTCCCAACATCAAGCTAAGCAACATAGCAAGAATCAGACTGCTATACTGAAGATTACTGACGCTCACGCTGTTAGAAATGGAGTTGAAGATATCCAGTCAATATGATATACAAAGAAAGAAATATGTTAACACGAACAGGGGATGTACAAATTATTCAAAATCATGTAGTATTTTCATACTCGGTTGATTAATTGCCACCTCTCCAAACTCTTGAGAGGTCGGCATTTGTAAATGATTTGATGGAATAAAGGTACTCTAACAGAATCTACAGTGTTTTGTCTTGCATTCATTGATTTATTTTATGTAATACTTCTCTTTTCAAATTTGGAAGGACATAAAAATTCAAAGAAATTATTTATTGTCTTTTGTTGCTTTCTTGTGATGGCTGTTGTGTAGCTTCTGGTGAATTTTCTTGATATTGTTTTCTCCTCTCGCTCTCTCTCCCCCCTTTTACTCTTCGAATACACCTTTTCAGCAAATCGATGTTTTTTAGCTTCGAAGATAAGCTTAAGTTGATCCAGAGAGCGAAGCATCTACTTTTGTGTCCCAGCACGCCACCTCCATGTGACAGTGAACAACTTTTATGCACCAAGAATTAATCAAAGGCTTTGCCTCCGAAGAGATGGCCTAACTCCAACTGACACGTTTCGTGCAGTCAAAGTCTCTAATATTTAAAGGGCAGCCAACGGCTAGTATGGAAATGGATTACATAATGATAACAACTGCTTCAAAGGCACGTGTCGTCACATGTTGCGTCTTGGTAGTCCATACTGGCTGTTCGTACTTTTCTTCCCTTTTTTTTTAATTATTATTTGCCACCTTTTTTATATTTTTATGTTTCCCATTAGATAAATTAATTTATTGTACGAGCATGTCCAATTTTAATGATATAAAGGCTAGGAATCTGGATCTGGATCAAGTGAATAATATCGGTGGCCTCTGTATTGAATGTTGTATTGTCTCGAGAGAGAGAGATGAATATAAACATCTTAGTTATTTATAAAGATATTTATGAATATATGCATATTATATAAAATATTATGTAGATTAATTGGACCCGGTCCAAAAATTAATACTGCTGTATAGTTTTTTTTTTTTTTATCAATCATCACATCATAATCTTGATAAGGGCTAAAAGGTTCTTCTAGAATAATGAAATTTCTCTCTCTTCCAAATAAAAGGTTTGTTGTAGACTTTCGTTATTTCACACGGAAAAGTAAAATCATGTACACCTAATTATTTATTTATTTATTTTCATCAATGGCCCAGAAGGCCACTGGTTGCAAAGGTTTTCTACAATGCCAGGCCATTTTATCTAAACAAGCCCATTGTAATTTGTAAATAGTTTATAGGTTTAAGGTTCAATTATATTTTTAATTTTAAATTAATTTTTGTAGTATTTTTAATAATTTTGAAATGTTAAGTTACAAATATATTTTCAAAAATAAAAAATTTATTATTTTAATTTTTTTTCACAAACAGACACTAGACACTAAACCTCTAGAGCACCACTAATCAAGCTCTCTCTATTTTGGATTCGATAGGAATTGGGAGCCCTAAGCATGAACCGAATCGAACTTGCATAGCTCAATATATCTTTTTTTTTTTATTATTTTTTTTGAAAATGAAAATAGCTAGCAGCATTCTTCGAGGTTTCTGGTTTATCTTAGAGATAAAGACATTGAAGACAGGGCACGTGACTGTATCACCTTGAAAAAAGACCTACCCAGCTAACCCTGCCATACATTTTTGTCCCGTCAATTTTTCTCTGCCGGTCTCTTTTTCCCCCCGCTACCACCATCCTTTTCTAATTTATTTAAATCGTTTCTCTATAATTATCTGCATGTAAAGGTCAAATTACACCTGCATGTAAAATTATCAATTGAGTTACAAATCAAATAATCTTATCAATCAGGTCTTGTATGCTCTAGAGATTTCTTTGTTAGATACTTCTTTCAATTTTCTGCAATTCTTATGCCAATTTCTCTCCTATAAAACGCCATTTTATTATATAAAATGGGCATAATAGTTGGAAAATATCAACAAAACTTGACAAAATGACCAAATTTTTTTTTTGAAATAAATGGGATCTAATTAACAGAATATATTATATTGAGTGTCAATTAAAAATAAATTTATTATAACTAGGCTGGAGACTGGCACTTTAGGTTTTCTTGAAGATTTACATTTTCATGAATCATGTATAACATATATAAATCTATGGATTCGTATTATTAAATGCGCCATGTTAATATAAAAGACACATATTATAATGATTTATGAGATAATCTAATATCATTTACAACGCAGATTGATTTTAAAATACTCGTGATAATTAAATTATAAAAATATTTGATTTTTTCTCCATGTAAAACTTATATACCGCACATAAGAGAATTAAAGTTTTAGTATAATTTTGAACGCTCAATCATTACCTGTCACAATATTACTAAGAAGAGTTTGTTTAATGTAGTAGTAATTTTTTTTTAAAAAATATTTTAAAATATAAAAACAAATAAATACTAATATTTGGATACGGTGATCCCGCGAGTCAATTTTTAAAATAAAATTAAACTGTGATTTATTATTAACTAATAACAAGTGCCAGAAACTGTTGGTTGATGTCGATGTCCCTTTCAGCAATCATTTTCAGGCGTAAAAGTGTTTCGTGCTGTTATGGTCTCCGGCTCCATGCCTTGCCCACGGCCCGGCGCCTTTCATCTGGTCTGCTACCAGATAACAAAGACGAAAAGAAGGACAAGGAGAACTTCGAGGGTGCACTGTGCACTATTCACATGCAGGAATCTGTTGACAGGCCTGTACCAAAGAAAACATGCTCGAATTTGAGCTGCCAACCATTGTTTTCTCCCTATATATATATATATATATATAAAGGGTCGTAGGTGAAAAACATTTTCTTGTTCTCGGAAAAATAATCAATTGGTAGAATAAAGAAGAAAAGTGGAAAAAGAGAACTACTTTTCAAGCATACGCACCTACAGCTTGAAGGCTGCTGCTACTCTTCAAGAGAAAATGGAAAACAATTTAATTAACAAGTTTTTGTTAACCAGAACTAATTAAAAAAAATTGCAACCACAAACACTCAATTGCAATTACGTAATATTATTTGTCATGCATCGATATACCGGTACCATTAAGTCAAAGTTAAATAATGGAGTTAAAGCTGGTTTTCAAATAATCATGTAAAAACTCTTATAACCTTACCTTAAAACATTAAAAATTAGACAAACATGGATCAAAACAAGCTTTAATTTAGCTATTTGGTGCAGTGGAATGCTCTCGCTAGGATGATTACGTGGGTGAAACACAGTATTTTTAGTAAACAATATATGATTAGTCTATTTGCACACCAGTTTCTTTGTAAGAAAAAGATACAGTACACACGATGACAAGCATTTTAATCAAAACAAATCTTGATAAAACAAGAAAGTAATGGCCGGAAAAAGAAAAAGAAATAGTACACGAGTCACAGTGAACGGGCTGAAGAATAAAAAAGGACAGGCTTTTGGTTGGTTTAGACTGTTCCAAACCAAACCACAGCCACCTTAAATCATCACCACCGTTAGGACTATTCGCTTTCTTAGCTTTCTCTTTGTTCTTTTAGTTTTGCGAGACTGGAGCTTTTTATCTCTCCTTTTCAACTTTGTTCAGCTACTTCCATTTATTCATCATTTCTTTACTCCAAGAATTTAAAACCGTGCTGACTGATTTCAAAGTTCTTGTTTTGAGGATCAGAAAAGCATCCTTTTCTTATGGAGTGAAAAGCTTTGATGATTCATATGCTATCTGCAATTTGTTTTGTGTGTTTTCTTGACTGTTCAACCATTTATGTGCGTACTTCTGGTGGTATTAGGATATAAAAATCTAGACTTCCGTACTTAGTGACAGCTATTACTTCCGTTTTAGGGTATAAAAATTATATTTCGGCCTTTTGGCACTCGGTATTATTATTTCTGCGGGCTGAAACATCTAGCCTTTTGGAGTGCGCTGGAAGTTGGGAAATTTTTGAGGTGTTGATGATCACGGGTCGACCCTCCAGAAGTTTATATGGTTCTGTAAATGAATTGAAACTTAGCAATGAAAGCCAAATTGTTTTAATGGATCAGAATCTTGTTTACGTGTTCAAGTCGGAAAACAACTGTGTCAACCAAAACTATGTAAATATTCCTCATCTGCGGCCCGATTCAACACTAAATCAGCCAGTTGTGTCTCCAAGCATGAGTCAAGAGGTAGATTCTTATGAAGATTTGGATTTCAGTGATGTGGTTCTGAAATATATTAGCCAGATGCTTATGGAAGAGGAAATGGAGGACAAGACATGCATGTTTCAAGAATCTTCAGCGGCACTTCTTGCTGCGGAGAAATCATTGTATGAGCTTATTGGGGAGAAGTATCCTTCTTCACCCAAACACCCGGTACCTCGTTTTGATCAAACGCTTGAAAGCCCAGATAAAAATCATGATTTGAATTGCAGTAATTATACAAGCAGTACAAGCCGCAGTAGTGGCAGTAACTTGGTTGATCATGGGGAGTACAAGTTCTCGAGACGTGCTTCTCAGTTTGCTCCCCGGTCATCCTATAGTTCAGGTAACAGTACTGTTACCGTTGATGGATCTGTTGACTCTCCAGTGGGTCCTAATATGGTTGCTGAGATATTTAGGGAGAGTGAGTCTGTTATGCAGTTTAACAAAGGGTTCGAGGAGGCGAGTAAGTTCATTCCAAACGGCGATCTGTTCACTGATTTGGAGAGTAATGGTCTGTTTCTAAAAGACCCGAAGGAAGATGCCAAGGATGTGTTAGCTATGACAGAGGAAAAGAATGAAAATGAGAACTACACGGATGGTTTGAGGAGAAAGAAGAGTCCTCATCTTGAGGAGTTGGCTCTAGAGGGATTTAGGAGTAACAAGCAGTCTGCAGTTTATTCTGAATCAACTGCAAGTCCAGCAGATTTTGACATGGTATTGCTCAACTGTGGAAGAGATGAATCTTCCATTCGAGCGGCCTCGCATAATGGGGAAAGCAAGATGGCGCAGCATAATGGACAGGCAAAAGGAGGAAAAGCTCGAGGTAAGAGGCAGGGAGGTAAGAGGAATGTGGTGGATTTGAGAACTCTCTTGACCCTTTGTGCAGAGGCTGTTGCAACAGATAAACGAAGGAGTGCAATTGACCTGCTGAAGCAAATCAGACAGAATGCTCCACCAACAGGGGATGCAATGCAGAGACTAGCCAACGTTTTTGCTGATGGTCTCGAGGCACGTTTAGCTGGCTCAGGAACCCAGATTTACAAAGCACTTATTTCCAGGCCGACATCAGCTGCCGATGTTTTGAAAGCTTACCATATGATACTTACTGCTTGTCCATTTAGGAAGCTGTCTAATTTCTTCTCAAATATAACAATTAAGAATACAGCTGAGAATGCAACGAGGGTTCACATTGTTGATTTCGGAATTATGTATGGTTTCCAGTGGCCCTGCCTTATTCAGCGTCTCTCATCCAGACCTGGAGGACCTCCCAAGCTGCGGATTACTGGGATTGATCTCCCAAATCCAGGTTTCCGACCAGCAGAAAGGGTTGAGGAGACAGGACGCCGCTTAGAAAATTATGCGAATACTTTCAAGGTTCCATTCGAGTTCAATGCTATAGCACAAAAGTGGGACACCATTCAAATTGAGGACCTCAAGCTTGATAGAAATGAGGTGCTTGTTGTGAACTCTCTGTTTAGATTAAGGAACTTGCTTGATGAGACTGTGGTGGTGGAGAGTCCTAGAGATACTGTTCTCAATTTGATCAGGAAAATGAATCCAGATGTTTTCATACATGGAGCTGTGAATGGAGCCTACAGTGCTCCATTCTTTATCACACGCTTCCGAGAGGCCCTCTTCCACTTCTCTACTTTGTTTGATATGCTGGAGGCTAATGTGCCTCGTGAGGTTCCAGAGAGGGTTCTTTTTGAGAGAGATATTTTTGGGTGGGAGGCAATGAATGTCATTGCATGTGAGGGTGCAGAGAGGATCGAGAGGCCAGAGACATACAAGCAGTGGCAAATGCGGATTCAAAGGGCTGGGTTCATGCAGCTCCCTGTGAATCGGGAGATTTTTACTACAGCAAAGGAGAGGGTGCAAGCTCTCTATCACAAGGATTTTGTAATCGATGAATATAGCCAATGGTTGCTCCAAGGGTGGAAGGGTCGGATTGTTTATGCACTCTCTTCTTGGAAGCCTGATTCTTGATCACGCTCTGAGATTTACTTGTGGACAGGAAGTGTGACACGAATCTCCTCCATGTCGCTGACATCGTGCCCTTGTGCATGTCAACTTTGTTAATTAAGGTGCTGGCATTTTCCCATTAAAAACAAAATCTTATTTTTCTTTTCATCGCCATGCCATTAGCAACCCAGGAATGGAAGTGAACTTGAAAGGAAATTGATAATGATTTTACTTATTTGCCGGGCAGGGATGGTGGGAGTAGAGTTTTGGTTGCTGCTTACCACGATTCTGTTAGATGCCCAATGTTCAGGTAGCAGCAAATTCATCAATTTATCAGGAAAAACTTAAATCATACATTGCTTGATGGCTGACATTTCTTATATTACAAGTGAGAATGGTCTATATCTTGGTGGATGATGCTCAAGCACTCTCTTATATCACAAGTGAGAAGGGCTAAACTTAACAAAAAACCACCTGAACTCTAGTTAAGTGTCATAATTAAATGAATGATATCTGTAAGCAGTGATGATGTTCAAGTGAGCGCTAGTGGGCTGTGAAAGTTATGATGATTTTTAGGAGTCTCTGCAATCGAAGAAGATAATGTTTGTACATTAATGCTCAGGTTCTTCTTGAGCTCGGACATTTTTTTATGTTCAAGCAGCAATCTTGGTTCTGTAGTTACAGTGATCCCTGTGCATCTTCTCAAGTGTGGCATTTTCACACCACTAAATAAAAAAATGAAATTGCTACCAAGAATTTTCTTGTTCTCGGTTTTTGTTGTATAAGATGTTGTACTGTAGTTTCACCCCATCATCTACAGAAATGCATACTGATTCATCTGACCAGATCCATGTTAGCCTAATTTAGCAGAAGTCTTATGAAATGACCCCTATTAACTCATGCCTTCCCGTTTCCCAGATATTTGAGCATATCTTTAATAAAGTTCTACAGCATAAAATCAGCACCCGAGTTAAAAAATGCATGCATCGTTGTCTGTTGCCTAGCAGTTGTTTTCTGCCTAGTTGAATCAGTACACATCTATCAGTTGACCCAATCAAATGTAACCATTTTCGAGGCATTCGTAGTTTTTTATGCAATCACGAAGAGGAGTGGTGTAGGGTTGAAGTAAAGCACCCTGTTTGTTATTGCAATTCACAAGTGAAAACCACTTGCTTGTCAGAGAAGTTCACATGAGCTTGATGTGGAAGGGTAGGAAACGAGAATGATTGGAGATAAATTTAATCGCAAAACAAAAGAAAAGGGGTTTACTCCACTTAATGGGTGAAAGGTCAACTGTTAACATGAATTTCTTAATCTGATTTTCCTAATATTTATGCAGAGAGCTTCTACTCTGGGAAGTTTCATCAGTATATTAAGGAAGTTTTGACTTTATACGCAATATTTTTAAATATGCACATGCTAACAAGGACTTCGAAGTAAACCCAGCATTATTGTTCCATTCATCCATTTCATGTTATTAAAGACCTGATAAATGGGAATAATAGAATGTATTTGCAAAATCTTGGGTTTACTTGATCTCATGCATTTCGGCATGAAGAGACGCATTACGGCAATCTATGATGCACGTTGTAAGACATACACGATGATATACACAGTTGTTTATGGTGCTAGATTCAGTCCCCAAAGAGGCAAAAGAAAGCCCTTATATCTTGACATGAAGAGAAGTAAAACGATTATCAAATTTCTGATTGCTGCAAGGAAAAGAGTGGTGGTTTGATTTCCTTTTCAAGTTTATGTATAATCATTGTTATGCCATCTGCTCTTCTTCTCGACCTCTTATTAGTAATACTGCGTACATTTATATACCAGCAAAGAGCTGCTGCGCTACAACTGCTATATTACCCGATGTCATGCATTACCAGCATGCAAAACATGATGTAATCTTAACATGATAAGACAAATGCTGCAGGCTGCAGCCTAGTAGAATGTCAAATCATATATATATCGGTGGAAAGCTCAGTACCGTGTGTATAAAGGTAGGAAGGGATAAGGGACAATTTCTGAGCACTTGCTATTTAGGGTATCAATTAACTTTTAGTATTCAGTGTATGCATGATCTTCAGTATTCAACTACGGAGAGTTCGGTTGTAGCAGACATTATTACTTAATTTTTACTTAACAATCTGGCAATGATGTAAAACAAAGTGACTTCACGCAAGAATTCCGCAAACAAAAAATGGTAACGTTCGTTGCTATAATATTCTGTTGATAATATATCAAGAAGATATGTAGGTCTTGCTCCTGTATAGATTTTACAGTGTTCTTTGCTTATGATACAAGTCCGTCGTGGTTATTGTCCTCTCAACAAAAAACTAAAGGCTCAGGGATACAAATGTTGGAATGCCAAGCCACCAGAAGTTCAGGTTCAAATTCCTTGATTTGGAAAGGAACAGAGTAGCTTTGCATGATGGAAAAGAATTCTAAAATTTTAATTAAAATTCAACACATCTTTTTTGTTCTTCTGATGAGAACTCCATTCGATGCATCTTTAAGTAAAGGCATAAAGAAAAGTTCTCCTTAATACACTTGTTCGTAGCTGAGATGAAGGTGTTGCGCCATGGAGTAAAGACTGAAGCCGAGTCCTAGTTATGCATGCTACCATAAATCTGTTCTTCTTATCTCCTTAACCGTACCAAATTAATTGATTTTCGCTACAAAAAAAATAAAATAAAATTCTTATCCTTGATGAAAAGAGAAATTGGTTCCAAAGCCATGTTAAAAGACTACTGAGACTTGTTGATAATGCATTTGAAATTCTTGTTTGTAATGCATTTGAAATTGTATTTTTTTTAAATTTAAATTTTTTATTTAAAATTATTTTTTTATATTTTTAAATAATTTTTATATATTAATATTAAAAAAATATTATTTTAATATTTTACAAAAACAACTACTGCTATACTTTATAGACATATACCTGTTACTTTTTAAAATTAAAAAATAAAAAGGCCCAGTGGATCTGTCCAATATATAAAGGTGGGCTGGGAGCCCAAACATATAGAGTCTACTACTACCCCTGCGTCGGACAACTGGTTCTGATAACCAGCCCATATAATGGATATATTATTTTTTTACGAGTTTAAAATTTTATTTCAAAGTAATAATTTACAAAAACCCTTGTCTGCGCCCAAAAGCAAAGCAGGGTTTTGGAGAGAAAAATGAGTGGAGCAGGAACACCAGATTTCTTCTACAGAGAAGCTCAACGCCTTGGGTATGTAGCTCGCTCTGCTTTCAAGGTTTATACCTTCTTACCAAACTTAACACTCCATTCATTTCTTTTATATGTCACTTTTCTCTACAAATTCACTTTCACGCAATTTCTTGCTTGTTGTTGCAATAAATCAGCTTCTTCAGATACAAAAACAACACAAGTTGATAACCCCAGGTTCCTCTGTTCTTGACCTTGGTTGTGCTCCTGGTGCTTGGCTCCAGGTCTCGTCTCTTTCTTTTTAGTGTTATTTCAACGTTTCTTTTGTGGGTTTTGGACAGCATCTATGTTTTTTGTTCATTTAAGGTTGTTCTTGGTGTTTTTATATGACATAATAATATCATTGCAGGTTGCTTGTCAGAGCTTGGGTCCTGTAAAGAATGGTGGGGTTGTTGTGGGTATTGATCTCAAGGTGTGTTCTTCACATGCTCTTTGTATTTCAGGTTTTGATTTTGGTTTTGGAATCGAAGAGGTTAAAGTTGGGCTTCTTTGATAAGTGAATTATACCATACCACGTTTGATTGATTTTAAATGTGGGGATATGCAGAACAGAAGGTGAAAGTCCCTCCTCGTTACTGTGATTCAAGGGTTCAAACTGTTTGTGCTGATGTTATGAAACTCCCCAAAAACCAAGTCAGGGCACTCTCTCCTAGGGTACTACTCTAACCATGTAAAATTAATTTTCACATCTTTGTCTAGTTTCTTACCTCTTTCCTCTCTAAATGAATCGCTACCACCTCTTTTTTATTAATTTGCTTTTAGAGTGCTTATCTGGTTTGCTCTGATGAACTAGGATTTAATCTTAGAATCATTTGCAAAATAGATGCAATGAGCTGTGCTATTTGTTATGTATGATCATCTCGAGGTAGGTGATTTGAAAACAACAAAGGGAATTAATTAACTTCCATTAAGCTCCAGCGAACCCTTTATGCTTTTAAGAAATAAGGCTTACCATCGCACCTTAAACCGGTTTCTAACCTTCGAAAAGGTTGAAGGTTCCACAAGGTCCTAATCTATGTTCTATGCACCCTTATATACACATTTTTTTTATTCTAAACTTATGATGTGATAAACATCATTCTTACGAGCCATTTTTTTCTCCATTTTAACAGAGTGAATTGTCCTGAATTTCAACTTGATGGTTTACCTTGGTTGCTCGGAAAGCAAAACTTTTCTCCATGTGATAAACATGTTTATGGACCCTTATATACACATTTTTTTTATCTAAAAATTATGATGTGTGATAAACATCATTCTAATGAGCCATTTTTATCTCCAATATTAACAGAGTGAGTTGTCCTGAATTTCAACTTTATGGTTTACCTTGGTTTCTCTGAGAGCAAAACTTTTCTCCATGTATCTTGTCTGTCTTTGTGGATCTACTGATTTGGGTTTGATTTGTGTGTTATGCAGCAGAAGGGTTTTTCTGTGGTACTCTCAGACATGTGTCCCTTGGTTTCTGGTATCACAACTAGAGATGCGGCTTTATCTGCGGAGTTAGGAATGCAAGCACTTGGTCTGGCTGTTGGTCGAGCAGCAACAGCTCATCTTGATGAGCATATTAGAACAGACAGGCTGTTAAATGATTCTGTAAGCGCTGCAGATGATAATGGTATATTGCAACCAGGTGGACACCTAGTAATTAAGCTTCTAGAGAGTGAGGATAACAAAGGTGGGAATATGTTTTATGGATTAGATTAACAGTAGATGTGGTAACAGTATATTTCTTACTTCCATTTAACTGTTTTGCCTTGCAGAATTTAGCCGGATTTGCAAGCCACTCTTCAGAAAGGCATCATGGTTGAGGCCCAAGGCCACGAGGTCTTCATCGAGAGAGATTTATTTGATTTGTCAAGGTCTACGGTCTTAGGCAGACTTTTCTTTGTTGGGCGATTTTTCCCTTGTTTCTCGGTTTTGACACAGGAAAACAGAATCAAGAGCTTGCTGGTGAGAGGAAATGTGGAACTCTATTCTCTTGTTTCTCGGTTTTAACATCGGAAAACAGAATCGAGAGCTTTTGCTGGTGAAAGGAAAAGTGGAACTCTATTCCTCAGCTTATACCACGAGCCATGCTCATAAAAGCTTTTCTTCTTCCTTGACAGTGCTTCATTTTTGCTATTAAGTTTGATGTAATCAATTTCAATCACTAAAACGAGAGACAACAGGAAGAAAAAAACCATAAAATTCAGACTTGTATGAATTGCTTTATACGATCTTTTCGTTTTCAGAATGATGACGTCACAACATTGTAATCTATGTAGGTGTGTAGGGAAAAAAACGAGTACACTATACAAAATCCTGTGCGAACTCAACAGTATAATTTAGCAAACCAGTCAAGGTTCAAACTCGGGCAGAAATGGAAGCATTGTAATCTATGTAGGTGTGTAGAAAAAAAACAAGTACACCATACAAAATCCTGTGCGAACTCAACAGTATAATATAGCAAACCAGTCAAAGGTTCAAACTCGAGCAGAAAAGGAAGGGATCAAACTCCTTCCCGCACGTCGTAAAGGAAGCATTGTAATCTATGTAGGTGTGTAGAAAAGAAACAAGTACACTATACAAAATCCTGTGCGAACTCAACAGTATAATTTAGCAAACCAGTCAAGGTTCAAACTCGGGCAGAAAAGGAAGGGATCAAACTCCTTCCTGCACGTCGTAGTGGCAGCCTCGGGATTTTAAGTATATGCATTTACAATACAATATAATTTAGCTTAAGATTTGCGTGGTGCTGTCACCGAATCTGGGTTCTTCCTAATGACCACAGTCCTGTATCTTTCACTGGTGTCTGCAACCACAAAAGGGGTAAAAGAGAAATGCTTAATAGATGCAGGCAGATACGGATTCAGGCAGGCAGGTTGTAAAATGGATTCTGCTACCACTCTTGCTTACCTGCGTTTTCACAGATGGAAAGACATTCCAAAACCTCAACGTCTCATCCCCTGCTCCGGTTACTATTGTCTACATGATGGACAATACAAATTTTTTCGATATTTCAAAAATTGTAATAGCTAGTGTACTCATGAAGAAAGAAAGAAAATTTTTTCTACATAATGTTTAGAAATGGAGGAGATATTGCAGTACCTGACCATCAGGAGACATGGCAAGATAGAGGACTCGCATACTATGACCAACTAGAGTTGCAACCTATACCACAAACCGAGAACGGATTTTTAACCGGAGGAATCTTGCAAATCTTGAACTAGCGCGATCAGCTTAGCTATGAGACCCCATTAACTACAAAGAATTAACAAATAGCTCTAGCTAATACCTTGGATAACGATGGATATTTCCACACCATGATTTGATTCTGGGAGTACCCATGAGTGCTGACGAGTTCATTAACATTCTTGCTCCAGGCTAGATTGCAGACCTGCAGTCAGCCAGAGAAAAATCAGTAAGAAGAGGGCTTTAGGAAACTGCAATTTTGTTCTATGAAGTTTGGTTTCATAATCTAGTGAAAATGAAGCAGGGTGAAGAGAAAAATAAACCTGGCTCCCTGTGTCAACATGGTTTAACTGATGACCATTGGTGGTGTTCCAAAAGCGAACACATCGATCAGCAGTTCCACCTCCAGATGCAAGGAGACCACTCTGGTGGGGTGACCAAGCAATGGCTTTGACAGCAGCTGTGTGTTCTGTCAATGTCAAAACTGGTAGCTGCGAGTGCTGGTTCCATACCAAGAGCTGATCACCAACAGGACATTGATTTGATGAGGTACACATTAATACACACTCAAACAAAAAGGGACTAACTACTGTTATGTAATTGCTAGTGATATGATTAAATAGATTTAGCATGTAATTTTTGTGATTCAAGGGTGATTATAATCTTAATTAGTTAATCCGTTTATTAGATAGATCATATGCCGATCTACATTGATCCAGTCTGATAATAATTCGATCTAAAATTAATATTAATACTATCTCTAATAAATATAATCTTCTTAAAACACAAGTAAATTTAAATAATCACACGATAATTTTTTATTCATCTTTTTTAAAGTCTCAAATTAATTCTGTGAAAAATTCTATAAACGTATGAGAAAATTAATGAGTTGTTGCTAGTATTATGCCTATGTTTCTAATTTGTTATGTCTTGATAACAATCTGAATTTTTTTATCTATTTTGATTTTTTTTGGAAAAACATTAGGATTTTTATTATTTTCTCTTTTAGGTTTGTTGTACTTCTTGCCTAATTTAAATGAGGTTTGACCTTTAATATAAAGTTTTATTAGAATCATTTATATTTTGAATATTTTTTTTTAAGAAATAGCATGCTTTATAGGATCATAACATGCTTCATTAATGTACTGTGCTTGAAACTCATTTTATATCAAAGCATGATTTTAAAGGAGACAAATATCCGAATCCGATAGGATCTAGATCCGGATCAACAATTGGAAAACTTGATTTGAATTCATAAATAGATTCTATCCGAATCTATTTATTAAACAAATCTGATACACTGACAGCCCTAACCACTAGAACATTTGTTAGTTAATGAGGAAATGAAAACAAATTTGTATTGTGAGCAAGAAAAATGAAGTTATCTTTTACCTGGTTATCATTTCCACCTGATGCAAGTTCTCTGTCATCATGAGACCATTTTAAGCCACATACCTGGATAAAGTGATAAGAATTTAGAAGGGCTTCTTACTCCCATTTGTGCAAGTAATTTTAGTCCATATAATTTGGGGGTGTGAAGTCAGAAATTGTTGAGCTGAACCATTTATGCAAGTCGACTCTACCTCAGATTTGTGACCAATAAGTTTGCTAACATGGTCACTAGAAACTCGAAGATCATGCTGAAGTATGTTGCGGTCCCTGCTTCCTGATGCTAGTGTCCTAGAGTTCCAGGCCAAGACACTTGTTCTTGTTTGATGCCCGCCCATGGTTCGGACCCTCTTGCACTGTGTTCCATCCCACACCTATAAAAAGCATCGACAATAGATCATCAATCAAAATGAATCGCGTAATAATGCAAGATTTGGGACTAATTAGACTGCTAGAGCTACCTGAACTTGACCAAGATGTGTGCCAATTGATATGTATGAGCCTTCCCGGGTCCATTGCACGGAGCATACACTGTCATTAGGCCCTAAATCACACAGCCTGGTCACCTGCGAACAAGATAACAAAGAAGGTTGAAACACTTGGTCGGCTCCATTTTAAATAGTAAATTCACATCTAAAGATATTACTTAATAGACAATCTTCCATTGGATTGAGTAAATTCCTGGGGTTGTCAACATGCTAACACCTTTAAATGTCAAATAGACAATCTTCCACTGGATTGAGTAAATTCCTGGGGTTGTCAACATGCTAACACCCTTAAATGTCAAACTTACTTTACTATTTGATGCAGTCCATAAATAGACACAAGTTCCCAGCCCAACTGCGAGTACATTCTGTGAGGACCAATCCACAAGATTCAAATAAAAGTCATCTTGAAGTGATGGGGCGTCCAAAACCTGTACCAAAATTAACCTTCAATGATTTACCATTTCTTGGACTGAATCTTCAATATTTTTTATAGAAACCAATTAAAACAAAAGGTGTTCAAAACAATCTTCTTTATCCACGATTCTCTGAAAAGCCAAACAAAAACTGGAAAAAAAAATTAAAAAAAAACTCTGTACTTACCTTATGGGGTGTCTTAGGGACTTTTCTTTGCGGCTTAGGAGTAGTAGAAGACTCGCTAGAAATCCCACTATCGTGTCCCAAGATTGAAGGAGAATACGGCGAATTAGGGCCTGAATGATCAGTCTTGAACCTCAACATATTCTTGCTAGGACTACCCAGCCCCCCTTGACCACCTGCAGGAGAAGAAAAGGAACCAAAATCAGACCCAAAAAGCTCAGATTTCAACAACCTTGCATACGCCTCGTTGCCTCCTTCTTTAACAGGAGATCCTTTCTCTATGAGTCCAAAAGTTTGTAGCCTTGAAGATGATCTGCAAGGTATGAATCTATCACTACAAGAAGAGGTTTTTGAGGGTGAAGATAAGCTTGATATTGCTCTTGGTGATGATACGCATGTGACTGCTCTAAAAGAACTTGAAGAAGAAAAGGTCTCCAGTCTTAAAGAAGTCTCATTCATCCCAGATGGGAGGTTGAGGCCACTCTTTCTTCTTGGTGTAGAATCCATACTTGCTTGATGTTTTCGATAATCTTGAGCTATGGTAGTCTTTTGATTTTGATTTTGTTGATGAGCGGTGAAGATTATTGAAAAGGCCTCTCCCTGAGGAAGGAAAGAGAGGGCTCTTCTCAGTGAAGGGTTTTTGTTTCAGGTTCGTTTGCCTGGAAGAAGATTTGCAACGGTCGAATTTGGTAGGGGATGAATAGGAGTGGAGTTGGTAGAGAAAAGGGTTTTTTGGGGTTTTGGAGTTCTTTTGTTTATTTACGTGTATGGTGAAAGCTTCCAACGGTCAGTTGCTTGAGTCGAGCTCATTTTTATTAGAGCTGTATCTGTAGTCCGTTGTTTGAAATAAAAATTTATTTGTTTTTATATTTTAGAAATATTTTTTTTAAATTAATATTTTAAAATATTTATGACATGTAAAAAATAAATTTTAATATAAACAAAAATATTTAAAAAAACACTAGATACAATAACATCCACTAAAAAGCTATAGTAAATTTCTCTCCCTTGGTTTAGTAAATCAATTTAATGTATTATGAGATAAATCTTTGGAGTGAAATTAAAATTAAAATTATATTTATTTTGTGATATCTTTGCAACAGTATAAAATCTTATTCTTGTAAATAATGTCATCAATTTTTTCAAGGGAAGAATGAACATCAAGAGAGGAGACTGGGTGCGTTTGAAGATCAAAATATAAACTGCAGTGCCCCAAAGCCCCCAAACCACTGATCCTCTCTGGAATTTTTAAGCGAGCCGATCTAGGATGGAATGCTTGACCGGTGCCATGCTGCTATCACTGATAAAAGAATCCAGTCCGCGTCTACGGTAAGCGTAATAGAAAACCAAAAACTGCTTGTCCCTGAAAGGCTGAGCTAGAAGACAATCTGGGCAAACAATGCCACTGGAGATAACATGATGGTTTGAGTTGACAACTGAACTAAGTTAAGACTTGAAACAGAACTGAGTTCATGACAGAGCAAATATAGAACTAGCTAAAAAAAAAATTCAATAGCGTTGTCAGTGTTTAGCAGTGGCAGAAACAAAATATGGCATGAACTGCCAAGGTCCAATAATTTGTTCAATTGAGATCTATTTGTAGCCATCTCATATGAAGATTCAAGTACACGAATGTGACAATATGATTATAAGTTGTATTGAAATTGGTATCCGCGAAGCCAATCTTCACCCTTCTCAAAGTAATCCATTCTACTAAATGTCTGTTGTGGGAATTGAACTGCAGCAGCATAAAGAGAAGCCCCACGCCAAGCGTCAAGAACAGGATCAAGTGCTCTGACCACCTTTATAGGTGACCCACATGGCCTAATCATTCGGATTCCAGCTTCTAAGCGCTCACTCAGACCAGGGTAAAGGCAGCTTCCACCAGTCATCAGAATTGAATTGGTCAGTCTTTCCTCCAAGACTTGGTCCTTGGATGATAGCCTCCTCATTGAGACCCCTGCCGTCTCATCTAGGCCTGTCTGGTCGATTCCAACTAAGTTGGGATGAAACAAAATTTCAGGGCATCGGAACCTTTCAACCCCGAGCAGAATTTGGAAATCTTCCTTGGTAAGAGGACGAGACCGTGGCATGTCAGCAGCTGATTGTGAGGGCCCTGATTCTGGCTTGGGAACAAATGTTGGGTCTATTTCCTGCCATGCCAGTAATCAATAAGTTATGTGATTCCCCATACAAGAGTTGAATCATCAAGAACAGGACGTGAGAAGTAAGAACAATGAAGCAGCTGGTCAACATACCAGAATAAATAAAACTTACCTGAAGCCTGGAAGATACACGGGCAAGCTCTGTTTCATCCTCATCTGGCCCCTCATCATCATCATCGTTATCTTTGCTCATCAGTTTGTAAAGTTGCCAATCTTCATCTTTGGCACCGAAATTATCCTCACCCTTCCCTCGGTCAAAAGCTGCTGTTGTTAAGAGGCGCATCCTTTCTCTTTGGGCAGCATTCAATCTCTCTCCACGACCAACACCACCAGACATACCATTTCCATTTGAGTGGTTCCCATTTGTCTTGAGTCGTTTTCGCTGCTCAACTTTCTCACAAAGTTCTTTGTATTTAGTACGCATTTCTCCTAGATAAAGCTCTGGGTTCTCTCTACAAAGAAAGAACAAAATAATCAATACCAAGAGAAGGTACATAGGCAGCTAACAAATCAGCTAGTTTCACTAAAATCAACAAAATGTGAAAGAAAAAATGGTTTTATGGAATTCAGAGTGCTAGTCATGCAGTTAAGTGAGCAAATTGTACATAAAAACTATGCATTAAGTTTGAATCCAGATCCAGCTCTCCCATTTCCCAAACCTAAATACTTTCTCCTTAAAAGCTAAGCTGCTCTAAATAGGAGAAGCATTCAAGAGCCTAGGTACATACAAGCGTTTTTGTTCATCTAGCTGATTTTTCCTTTCTCGTTCCAGGTCCTCTTCCACACGTTTCTGTTTAGCTCGTTGGCGTCCATCAGATGTGGTTTTAAGGAACATCTGTCTTCTCTTTTCTCTTAGCTGTAAAGAAAGGCAATCAAAGAGTGAATGTATGGAGAAAAGCTAACAATCACTAAACCATCAAGACAAATGTGATCACTTATATCAAGCAGATTGAAAGCATGAGGTTGCTTTTGCAAGACTATGAGACACAACAATGATATGAGAAGTCATTTTTTACCACTATTCTACAACAACAGAGATAGAAACTTCACAACAGAAAAGCATATGATCAACCAATTGGTATAGAGGCATACCTGATCTTGGGTCAGCATGTTATCAGGAATATTGACAAGAGGATACTTTTCATCAGTCTTTTCTTCAACTTCAGCCTGTTCACCCTTTGGCTCACCCTTTACTTTTCGTAATGACTGCGTTGCTTTAGCAAGAGCAGTTTCTATTTCTTGCCTGGAAACATAGCCTGTATCTTTCAGGAAATATGGAATTTCACTCTCTTCCACTTGTTCCAGCTGCTGCAAAAGGAATTCCAAGCCACGTAACTGGTTCTCTAGCTCATTTATCCTCGTTGACCTTTTTGCCTCAGCCATTTCTCGCAACCGTTGACCTTGTCTTTCCTTTATAGCTGCCTTTCTGGCAATCTCTTCTTCTGATGGAGGCTCCTCAACTGGTGGTGGAACCCAAGGGAGCTGCCAACACCTCGTTTTTTCTTCAGCTTCCTTGGTCCCTTTCTGTCACATAACTACAAAAGTCAACTGCTATCCATCTCAAAAAAGAAAACAGGAAGAAACAAAAGATGATGTATCATGAGTTTGCCTGAAATAATCGAGCTTCTGAAGCATAGTCTGTTGCAATATAACAATGCTCCATCTTCAGGTCTTCAACCTTCTCCCATGTAAACCGAGCCCTATGGCATGCACAAGGAAAACATAACATAAAAGGATTATAAACTGCACTGATTAGATTGAAGCAGAGTCCAGATGGACATTACTCACATGTGATGAGGGTATTTAAGTGAAAGGAGCTGCTTCAAGTAATCGGTGACATGGTATCCACCAATATTAGTTCGGGAGCACCCTTTATAAACTGGCTCTCCATCAATAAACTGTGAACAGAGACACACCTCATGTTATGTCATTAATTTAAAGCAATTAGAAATAGGGGGTTAGATTGAATCATAGAGACCAGAACACTGGAAATACTTGGGATTCAAACGGACATTGATACAATGAATGGAAAGGTGTCTGACAAAGCATCTTTAGTGATGCTGTTTCTGGTAAAGAAATACTCAAACAGCTGCAGTTAGAAATAAATATACATCTTTCAACAGAAACATGTGCAGCTCATATTAATGCAATGGCGCAAACACTGTAGGTCTCTGCATGTGTGAAAGAAAGAGAGAGAGAGAGAGAGATTTGTATTTCCAGTTCCGTTCAGTCTTGATATGCATTGCCAGCCTCCATGTAAATGGCACTTAAAATAGAATCCCAAGCTAAAACTTATTGACTAAACAATTTATAACTGCAGTGCACCAGCAACCTTGCAAAGCTGTTTTATGTACTTGAATTGCAAATACAAATAAACTATGATCAAATATATTCCAACTAAGCAATACCGGAATAACATGAGTTGTTGTAAAGCCTGGACAAATAGCAAGCCCATCTTTGTCACAAATCCCATGCTGTTGATTATACTTATAGCTGAACGCAGCATCAACACCAAATGCTGTGATGAAAGAACAAAAATAATCCAGGTTAATTAGAATAGTCATGCACATGGAATGAGAGTTAAAAACATTTCCTTTAAGGAGCTGGAAAGCTTTCTAATGACGGACAGTCAGAAGTCTATATCCTACCTACAGATGGAACTCCATAAGTTTCAAAAAGCAGCTCCGCCATTTTACTGCGAGATTGAACAGGGTTGAGTATGCATTCTGTGATCAGGACAGGATGATCAATCTGTTCTGAGCTCAAATGAACAAAAAATTAACAGTCTTGAGAATGCATTGATTATCTGACAGAAAAGGCATATATAAATTGCTCAGAACTCTACAGCATCAATTGCCATGCATGCACTGTGGTAACACCAAGTACATCTGAATAAGTCATTTCAAACGCTTCTGCCATGAAGTTTATATTATACATCTCAGATATCATCTCAAACTCTCGCAATTGACTCAGGATGGTGTAGCGCACTCAATTCAATTGAAGTCAACTTAAAAAAGTGACCAATGGGTGTTTAGACTAGTGCCACAGTCTCCTCTGCATAGTAAGAGGGAGAGGGATTCTAATCAAGTCCAGCCCTAGCTCCTTAAAACCAGAAAAGAAGTAAAAAAAAAGTGATTCACGGTATCTAATAAACTATCCATATCAATGGAAAACATATTCCCTCACCCAAACCAGGATCGCGCATGCAAGCCACACATTTCATTGTGGATAATTAAGATTAGAAAGAGAAAAAAAAAACAAAGTGCTGACAACCAATAAGAATCAAAGAAATCACAGATGACTACATTTGACTAGCTGCTGCCAACCTGAATTTAGGCAGCTATAGCAGAATGGAATACTTCTCAAAACAGACCGAGTAATGCACGCACAAACTACATGCAATTTATTGTAGAAGCCTAAAAAAAATTAATCCCTCAAATCAAACAATTTCCTGATTATACCTCTGATCCATTTGCTCCCAGCCGATCGAAACCAAAGTCAAGAATCTACAGAACAAAACATTTGATTATTAGTAAAGCCCAGCCCTGACATATTTACACGAATAAATTAGCAAACCATACGTCTTCACCCTGTAAGGATTTTAATAAACTCTCTAGTGCTTGCCATAAAGGTTAAAAAAAAATGAGATATTATTTAACAATTTGTTTAGTGTAAATAAAATTCGACAACCCAAATAGTGCTACTGAGTAGCTGCTTACATATTCCATAATCTCGAACTGATAAACAACATTGCTATCGAAAGCGGAACGAGGCCCCGACCGACTACAATCGAAGTACTTCAACAATGTGGTATCATGATCCCCAACAATACTAACCGTTTCACCTACACCACCACCATCACCAGCAACAGCAAAAACAAAAACAAATTAAAAATATATATATTTCTAGAAAAAAAAGGAGGTTTATTCGTAATTTACCAGTGGTTTTGTGGCGTGGTCTTTGAACAATGTTACGGAAAATAACTCGAGGATCGTTCTCCCCCGCCCATCTGTTTCAACCACAAAATCACAAAATCAGAGAAGAAATCTAAAAAAAAAACTAATATTAATTTATCCGGTGTGATAAGAGCTAGGGTTTTTCTTTTTTTTTCTTTTTGTAATTACCCAATACGAAAATTGGAGGCACCATTGTCGATTACTATAGGAGTAGTTGAAGAGTAGAGATTGTAATCTGTTTGTCTTTTTATCTGGGAAACGAAAGGCATTTTTTTATTCTCGCACTGCAAGTGGTTTTTTTTTTGGGGGGGNNNGGGGGGTGGGTTTGAAGCTTCTTCTATGCTTTCCGTTTCTGTGTTAAGTCCATGATAAGTAGCAAAAAGAAGCAGCAGGCAGGCATGAACCGGTTTGGTTGGGAAGGCAAACCACACGGTTGTGACCAGAACCGGTTTCCTGTCTAAAAGACGAGGACTGGTGTGGTTTTTCAGGAGTTACTCCTCGCTAGAGATGAGCTATGGCTAATTGGTAAGGAGAAATTAAAAATTGCCTGGACCGGTTAAAAAATCATACATATATCCAGAAAACACTGATCTCAAGATAAAATCTTCGTTTAGAAAAATTCAAACATCTAACTCCCACTTAATAGATAATACCATTAACCTTGGTATACGTATTTTAGGGTTTTATATAATTTCAATAGTTGTGATAACAAGAGGATTAATATGTTTGTCGTATAAATATTTTGTAATATCCACAATAATTTTAGCCCAGTTTAATATATCCCATCCATTTGGATCTAATTTTTTATTGAATTGATTGGATTTATATTTTATATAATATAAAAAGAAGTGCTATTACATTTAATTATACATCAGAACATCACCTACTATATCTACAAACCATCTTGATAATTAATACATTGATATCCTTGCTCGTGTTGGCTTTAAATATGGTGGTTTTAGTTTATTTATTTTTGTATTTTAAAAATATTTTTAAAAAAATAAAAAATTTTATTTTTTTATTAACTTTAAATTAATATGTTTTTAGTATTTCAAAATCATTTTAATATACTATTTTTTAAAATAATTTTTTAAAAATAAAAAATATTATTAATATATATTTTAATATAAAAAATATTTTAAAAATAACCACAGTTAAAGAACCCTTTAATCACATTTGGAGTGCTTTTATGCCTAGTTTAATAGATGCCACCCAAACTAACTGTCCCCTCTCCTCCCTCTTTTTATTTTATATATATAAGAAATGAGATAATTGTATGTTGTTTTAGGTTTCTACCGGATTATGTACTTTTGCTATATTAAGTATCGTGTCAGATTTTTTAAATTTTAAAAAATATAAACAAATATTGTTAGAATTAACAACAAAAGGGTTTCTCCTAATTAACTTTGAGTCACTTCAACGAGCTGTAAAAATATAATTTAATTAAAATATTATAATTATAATTTTTAAATTAAAATAACAACATGAGGGTTGGTTTGAGTTAGCTTGGAATAACATGTTAAATTCACGACTTAGATTGTGAGAATATAATAACTTCATAAAAAGCAAATAAAAAATAATTACAAAGTTTAATCCCTAATCAATCTAATATTAAATAATAAAAATAAAATAAATTTATTAAAAAATAATTGAAAAAAGCAACATGAGTTAATCTATAAAACTTGCTACTTAAATTACAATACAGAGATAACCTCGTATTAAACAAATCAAAATAAATTATGAGATTTAGTTATCGATTAATCTAACATTGAAGGACATGATTAAAAAAATATTTTTTTAAAAAATATAAAAAGAACTCGAGTTGTCTATTAAACCCGCTACATGAATTATAAGACCGGAACAACTTTATGTAAATAAAATAAATAATTTGTTTTAACTCGAGTTAATCAACCAATTTCTTGATTCTAGTTATGAAATTAAAATAAGCTCATGGAGAACAAATAAAAAACAATTAATGAAACTTAATTCCCAGTGTCAATTTTGAACCAAAATTGTACAATAAAATTTGTAAAAATTAAAATTAAAATAGCAGCGCAAAAAAAGAGTCAAATCAATACGAGTTAACTTGTGAAGTATTATCCCCAGCTTATAATGTCAGGATAATTTAATAAAACAAATTAAAATAAATCATGAAGTCTGTCTATTAAACAAACACAATATTGAATAGCGATAATAGGGGAAAAGTCAATTAGAAAAACAAGTCAATTGAATCAACCCATCATATTCGCGATTTAAATTACAAGATCAATATAGCTCTCTACAAGAAAAAATAACCTGATTCAACCGAGATCAACCGAGTTTGAAATGCTAAAATCACGACTCCAAAATATTCATGTATAAAACATGTCAAATAGATTTGAAGCTTTATTCACAAATGACTCAAATATTAAATAATAAAATTAAAAAACATATAAAAACAACATGAGTTAACTCGGGTTAATCAGCTAACATACTTTCGAGTCATGAGGCGCGAGTAATCTAGTAAAAAACAAATAAAATAAATTATAAAATTTAATTTTTAATTAATTTAATATCAAATGATATTAAAAAAAACACGAGTCAACCTCATTAACTTATTAAATTTATAATTCATATAATACGAGTGAGATAATTTAATAAAAAAATAAATTTAATACTAAATTTAAAAACTCTGATAGAAAAAACATAAATAGGAGAGGCTCAAATAAATAAATAAATAAAACCCACCTTTTTAATTTATTGGTAATTAATATCCAGGCCGTCGAGGTTTTGAACTAGCTGCATCATGTCACTCGAACTCAACTTGTCTCCGAAAACTCACCTGCTTGACCAGAAAGAAGCTCCATTACCGATGATCCACAAGAATTATTTACGCAATGGTAGATTGTTTGTCCCCGTGTCTTTGTGTTGAAACAGTGTTTTTACAATTTTCTATTTTTTTTAGTTTCTTTTTTTTGTTATTTTAATATATTGATATTAAAAATTAAAAAAAATATAAAATTTAATATATTTTTAAATTAAAAATATTTAAAAAAAAACATGTAAATTTCATGACTCATGTCTGGAAGTATAGTTGCAATTTTTTTAAATTATCTTTTACTTAAAAATATATCAAAATAATATTTTTTTTATTTTTAAAAAATTATTTTTGATATCAGTATTTTAAAATAAACTAAAAATATAAAAAATATCAAGTTAAAGCAACTAAAAAATAAAAAAATCTTTAATTTTTTAAATGCAAAAACAAAAAATAAGTATTGTTATATAAATATCATTACATAACATGCAATATTGGATTTTAACAAAATTGTATTATAAAACACAAATGGTCTTTCATGCACAGTTGTTCTAAATGCATTATCCTTCAGCAAATATGTCATGGGGTAATGGGAAAACTAGAAAAAAAATGCAGGGAGCAAATGTCTATAAAAAAGGGGTCAGATTCAAAATTCTCACACTATCAAGGACTAATATGGACTTTTTGAAAATAAATCTGCAGGGGAAATCGATTACATGGAGCCCCGCCCATTTAAAGTACAGGCCCTGATCGTTCATTTTTTTTTTTTAAATAACGATCACGAGACGTATTCTTATTTTAACAACCACGTGTTCTTCAACAAGTTTTCGTGAACTGAGAAAAAAAAAAATTATTGTCTGGGCGTGCATTTCGGAATTTTAGTAGATTATTTTTTTTTTGTATGACGCGTCGATATATCCAGAAGGAGATAGTAACTAACAAGTGGAGCACTAATTATCCGAAAAGGCCGAAGCTTCTTTGAAACCCTGGGCCAAGCCACCGGCATTCAAACTGTAATAAATCCCATCATGAAATGGGCCAAGTACAAGATGCTTAATTACTATTCTAGCCCAAGTATAAGGGCGCGCGCGTACATGGAATCTGGTATAAAAAATAGAAGTTATCTGGTAACCAGGTAATTATTTATTTATAATTAGACAAAAAGCTAAAAGCTACCTTAAACCACCATAAAAAACTCACCTCATGGGCCCAGGTACCTGCTTGGCCTACCAAGCCCATAACCTCTGCCCCGGCTGCATACAAGAAGACTAAACGTGTGGTCCAGATTTAAATCCATCAATTCCTTGAACCTTCTCGCGCCGCGCCCAACAAAGTCGAACATTCTACAAACAAGGAGCGCATCATCATTTTAAATAAACAAATCATATTTCCACGAAGCTTCCATGCAAGCAATACAATATTTAAAATTTGTTTCCATATACGTCAAATTCAAATTAATATAAATTGTTGAGTCGATCTTGTAATTAAAAAAGTAATTACCTTCCTTCCTGTGGATTTTCGAATCATTGTAACGTATTTAGGTCCAAAGAAAAAGAAAATATGGACATGGTATGTAAGCGAAAAAAGTCGTGTCGTTTTGGACTTGGGTTCGTGAAAGCTCTCTGGTAAGTCATCAAAGTATATTAAAATAATATTTTTAAGCTATAAAAATAAAAAGGTTAAAACCGCACACCTTCCTTAGCAAGCTGGCGCGCTGTTTTAGCCTCTTAAAAAAGGACAGGCAGCATGCTTACCCAAAACTGCAGTAGCCGAACCAGTCTCGACTCTGGATTCAGACCACAGACAGCTGAATAAAACTAAGTTTCACTTTGATTACGAATTCAATCTTGTTTGAACTTATTATGGAAGTTGATGAAGGATGCCGGACACCAAGACGCAGCGAATATCAGATACCAGCGGCTCTGGTGTGCCCGCCACCACCAAAGAAGAAACCCTGTTACGTGAAGCAAAGAAGGAACCCTCCAATGGAAGGATATTTTCAGCCTCCTGATCTTGAAGCAATCTTACTGAATATTGCACCAAGAAGGGAAGCTTGTGCTTGGCCAGCTAGCTAGCTGTGTGCAACAACTGTGGAGTGAGGTGGCTTTTATTTTTTAATTACGTAACTTGTCTTGTATACTTGTAGTATGTTGAGATCCGTGGATTACATCATCTTTCTCTAATTGAAGATAAACTACCAATCCCTAGAAGGAAAACTACTTGTTTGTTAGCAGGATTGTAGCTAGCTAGGCTAGTAATTAGAAACATGTTCTATTCTTGCTCTCTCTTTCCTAGGTTCTTAAACTTTCATACGATGTCTGTCTATCGCTCTCGCTGTATATGATAGTTCCTCCTTCACTCACGCTATGTTGTATCTTTGCTGAATGTGTTACTGTATTTCTTTTCTTTTCTGTTCTTTTTTTGTGGGATTGAAATCAATGAATGTTTCGATTGATTATTTATCTATGTCTGAGCTGGTTTTAAGGTTATAAAAAGTTGGGAATTCCACTAGCATTGGATTTGATTTGTTCCATATCTCAAGTCTTGTGTGTTTACTTGTACACTGGGATTTGGGACGTAATTAGGAACTACTCCGTAAAGGATCAGCAAAAGATATAGCAGTAGCATTTTTTCTGCACAGGCCAGATGTTTTGATTAATTTTCGAATGCGGTGTCAATAAATCCAGATAATCACGTTGTTGATAGAGGAAAGGAAGTTTTGCTCCTTTGACAGAGGTAGGGAGGGAAGCAAGTAGAATTTAATAGGGGGGCTAAGTAATATTTGGAGGGAGGCGTGGCCCTCCCACGCAGCAACATAATTCCTCGTGTCATTTGGCAAGGTTGGGGTTCAAACCAGCAGACCAGTTAAGCTTAACCCTTCCGAGTCACTAGCCTGTATATTGCGTGAAGCGATTTGCGGAGCAGCAGCTAGGCAGGACATCGGGTAGCACCAAGTCAAAAATCCAATTCTATCAAGTAGTAAATATCATATCAAGCATCTTTGTGCCTATTTCTGCTGAGAAGAAATTCAGCTCTTCTGGAGAGTGGATGACTCCGGGCACTGGGCAAAGGATTAAACATTGATAGACAAGGCAACAATTGTACAACTCACTAAAATGGAGTCCCTTGTGAATGACCTAACCACCTGGCAATGATAGATTGGTTCAAGGGTAAATCATATATTTTTTCCGTTGAATACGTGCAATAAGGTCATGCTTCAACTGCCTATTTTTTCTACCCTGTGAAGTAAAGTGTTCTTACATGGTAGCTCTCATTAGCAAAGCCAATGTGTTGTCAGTCTCTCAAGGATTGATGCTCCTCAATCCGTAATGTCTATTTGTCTAGGTGAAAGTGGAAGCTCACCTCTATCAAGGATAGGCCCTTGTATGGCTTCGAGGCCGAGCTAAACTGCTATCCCCATGCCCCAACTCATTACCTATCTCAAACAGGTATTATTGGGCCTACTCTTGTGCTTGGATCAATAGGCTGGCCACTATAATAACATTCGACATTTACAAAACAAGGCCTTATTCTGCTTACATTTTTTTCAGAATCAAAAGTTTGCTGAAGGATTGGCTGTTGACCTATCTCCACCATCGCAATTAATTACCGCTAGCGCAATGGCCCCGTCCTAGTTCACCACCACCGTTATACTGCCAATATTCTATCGGAATACTATCATGAATACTCCCTTCACTGCCAATGTCAATCAGAAATTAAGTAGCAAAACCAACATCTCAATAGCCACATCAACGTAAATAGAAACTCTTAAACAAGAATCCGAGGAGAACCTAGCTAGTTGTTCCACCGAGCTCATCATTTCCACGGGACTTGTTTGTTTGAGGTTCATCGAC
The DNA here is from genome assembly GCA_015708895.1 of Populus ilicifolia. Lineage (NCBI taxonomy): Eukaryota > Viridiplantae > Streptophyta > Magnoliopsida > Malpighiales > Salicaceae > Populus > Populus ilicifolia. The sequence continues at coordinate 1,989,144 of SRLM01000375.1, read as the reverse complement.
TAGCAAGGAATTCCAAACCCATCTTTAAGCTCCACATATCAACGCATTTCTTGAACATATCTGTCTGACACTGCTGATAATCAAGTACTGAAGCAGTTGTAACAATTTCTGTAACTGGTTTCAATTACATTAATGTTAATTAGCCGTGAACTTACAGCGATGTTTCCCAGTATCCAGAAATGATGCTATTTTTTGTGCTCAAAGCTGGAGCCCTTGATCCATGGAAGGAATAATAAGAGAAGTTTAAAAATTTCAAAGGTTGTGGCATTTGTCTGTCGCTGGGTTCAATTATTGTCCCTTGCATGAGGCTAGCCTCATTGATTAAAGGGTACTCGTTGCAATGGTGTCCGGTGTACGAGAGTGTGGCGGATTCTTTGGTTCGGAGCTCGTATTTCTTGTACGACGGCATCGGATACCATGCATCTTCAGGTGGTATCCTGGGTCTAGTTCCTTCTTATAGGGACCGCAAATTGTGATTTGTACTACCATTTATAAATAAATTGATAGGTTGTACCATGATAGGACTCTAGAACATCGTCTCCTGTTTCAGTTCAAGAAAAAAAAAAAATCAATTTCAACGCGGTAAAAGCATTCTCGTACACATTACTTTTTTTCTTCCGTTTATATAAAAAATTATAGTCGATCCTGTCGTTTTGACCTCAAGCAGTCATTATGAATGCTCGAACGTCTTTTATTTTCTTTTCAATATGATATAGATTTGTCTGTGGAGTTAGAATTGGTACAGACAGTTGAGTAGAATTTTTTTTTAAAAAAAATGTCTCATACTTGCTGTGTATTTATAGAATTTCAAATTGAGACCATTTTGGTGTTCCTATAAAAAATATAAACTCGATAGTCGATACTTCTTCTCCACCTTGTTCGATTTTTCTTGCAAGGTCTATTATTAGGACTCTATCGAGATCATTGACCCACCTAGAAAAGGTGGAGCCGCACTCGAGACTCTCATTCAGACAGCTCTAGGTTCTAGGCCCATACTTAACTTCTCCAGTGGTCCACAGCCACGGGCAACACTGTCATTTTCGCAACCCAACCCAATGACTTTCGAGTCCAAAGTTGCCACTAGGTAAAAGACCATCTAACCCTTCCATTCGAATGATAAATAGCATTAATATCAGCATTAATATTTTTAAAAAAAATTAGGGATTTTTATTTACTCATAAAATTCTATTTATTACAGTAGTTATTTTTTATTTTATTTTTTTCAATTATATTTTTTTTAAAAAAAACATCATTTAATATTAGATTTATTATCCTTGTCTGTTTACTTTTAAAAATTTCTCAATTGGATTTTTTAAAATTTCACTTTCTTATATAGGTCATATTTGACCAGGTTAAATAAAATATCAATAATAATTATTTAAATTAAAAGAAAATAAGAATAAAAAGTGAATTATATAAAAAAATAAAAATACTAACTTGATTTAATATATCTCCCCTATTTTCATATTTAAAAATTTTTAATTATTTATTCTTAAATGCAATTTTATATAGATCTGAATTAACTATTGACCTAGATTAATATAAAAATAAAAATAATTATTACTATAATTTCAAAACCTAACTCAAGGTCAACCCGAGATAAAACCAAGGTTTTAAATAAAAAAGGTCAACATAAAAATAAAATTTTTTACTATTGTAATTTAAAAACCTTACATAGAGGTCAAACAGGATAAGACCTAGATCATGGGTCAACATACAAATAAAATTAATTATTATTATAATTTTAAAATTCATCTCAATAATTGACCTGGAGCAAGAATTTGGTCACGAGTCAGAATAATCAAATTGGTTGACCCAATTTTTTTAAAAAAATAATAAAATCAATCTTATTTTGATTTTTTTATAAAAAAATTAATGAGTTTTTAACCTGTATTTTATCTCAAGTTGATTTAGGTTTTTGATCATGTCAAATTAAGTAAATTATTCACTTATTTTTTCTTAAACTTTGGCAAGTTCAGACCTCAGATCAACCCGTCAAGTTAGTCTTGATTATATAACTAAGTTTAATATAATATTATTAATTTTAACACTTAATATAAACTAAAGTAAAAAAAAAATCTAGTTATTTTTAAAAATATATAAGTTTAAAAGCAATACATATTAAAAGTATAATTAAATTTTTAATATTTTATTCTATCATATCTACCATAACAAACATGATATAGAAACAATCTTAACATGGATGTTATTACCAAATATAATTTTATTTTTGTCTTGTTTCCAATGTTTTAATCTCATAACCAAAAGCCATCTAAAAATTAGTGCACTCAAGTAGAAATACAAGTTCCGAGGACAATTAAAAAAAAAACCCTTAAAGTCTGCACATTAAAAATATAATAACTTTCAAATTATATATAAAAAAATTATTTCAAAATAAAGATAATTAAAATTATTTTTTATAATTCATAAAAAATTAATTATTTCTATAATTTACAAATAAATAGATTATTATTTCCATGTCTTTGTACATGAGATAAGATGGGATAATGATATTATGTTAGTATAACATGTTATTTTGTTCTGGTCCATGTATACCAAAACTTTAAAAAAAAGTTGTTTGGTATTGTAATGCAAGATATTTTTTATTTAAAAATATATTAAAATATTTTTATATTAGCATATTAAAATAATTATAAATTACTAAAAATAGCATCGATTTAATATTTTTTTGAACACAAGTACATTTTTTAATTGCAATATCTAAACAGAGTTGAAAACATAATATCAAACCAGCAATAATCTAGAATATATTTAAGCAATGGGCATGATAACTATCTGTCTTGTCTAGTTAGTGTAGTTCAATACTCTTATCCTTCTAACTTTGCTCAATGTATGAAACACACAGTAAATAAATTACATTACATAAGTTCTTTTGCGGTGAGTATTAGAATTGGGATATTGATGAGAATGAACTTGATGCATGTGATAATATCAACGAGCGCATTGCTTTTAAGTGGGGGAACTGTTATTTAAAAGTGAGTTTCGAACTGTGTTAATTTTAGCTATATTTAAGTGTTTTCTAAAAATGTGTTTAAAATATTAAATTAAATTTTTTTAATGTTTTATGATAGTTTTAATATTCTAAATTTAAAAATATTATTTTAATAAATCACCATGAAAAAACACTTAAAAAAACATGCATTACACCAGCAAAAACACACTAAACACAGGTACATCGTACATCAACCAATCTAGTCACATCCAAGGAAGAAGACTATTTGCTTTAATGCTAACCAGTTGAGGTTTGGTGGACGGCTTCATTTTCTTTCGTTAGCAACCAAAAGATATACATGGATCATCCGATGAACCTGTTACTCCAGAAGACATTTCCTATGACGTGGATGATTTAACCCCATCATGTCACAATACGATAGAAAATGGTCACTTCCACTACCGAGAGGCGAGAGCAGAGTAAATTTAAATTAAATTAGAAGCACAATCGATCACCATCATAGAACAGCTTGGATGCATGGCTTACCGCATCATCTTGGGCAGCTAGAAGCAGAGCTTACTGTCTCTAGCTCTCAAACCAGCCCCATCAAATCCAATGCCAGAATTGAAAGCTGAAACCGTTTCTTACTACATACAGCCACATAATTAATGCACGAGTTCTGCAAGTAAAGACGACCTAAATGGACAAGATGATAGACGAGGCCTTTTACCTGGATGAGCAAAAACCCCACAGCTCCTAGTTGGTGTCTAAATCTCACAGATACTCGTGTAAGTAAATCCAATCTTTCTCATCTGTCGATGAAGGATGTGATTTCATTGGCAAGAGTTTCACGACTACCCAAAAATTCTGGATCTGTGGTGACAACCTGTTACTATACTGATACTCGATTATCGTATTTTTTGCTTTTACAAACAGTAATATAATTAATGCCAGAATATGAACCGCACGTTAGCGAAACTTCTTTTTTTTCAAGGTTGTTTTTTTTTAAAAAAAACTAAACCAGTAAAAAAAATAAAATAATACAGTTCAAAACTTAATTAAAAATTTGTTATAAAGATAATATTTTTTTAAATAAATAATATTTATTAAATATCTATCAAATTCTATTTCGCATGATTGAAAAAATCATCAAATTTAACTAGTATTGAATAGAAAATATATATTATAAAAATAGGCTATGCAATGACAAGTAACCCCCTGACAAGAATAACTTAATAATAATAAAATATATTTTAATTGAAACAAAGATTTGCAAATATGGCCATTTCATAAAAATAAAATAAAATTGAAGGACTTCGCAACAAGGACCCAATGACTATAACAAATTTACAGAAAAAAAAACTTTGTATTCATGATCTTGAAATAAAGAAATCAATTAAGAGATAAAAATTTATATTCTTGATTACATCCATACAAGTTCGAATCCGTTATAAATAAATAACATTTATTTATTTTTAAAATTTTAAATTTTATATAACTTAAAAAAATTATAGTTCGAGCATTCCAATGAAATGATTCTACGACTCGTTATATTTATAATTTAGTTTTGAACAGTATTATTTTGCTTTTTTTTTTTGTCTAAAGTGATACTTCAAAAAAAAAAACTCTGTTTTTTCAACACATATTAAGTGAATGTGCGATGAATAATTGTATAAAATCTGCACAGTTAATTTAAACGGTGACCCGATGGGCAGACAGGTGGTCATGGTAAAAAAATGTGCTCACTTGCAATCATAGCTCAAGAAAAGGTCATGAAGCGTGAAATGGTGAATATACTGATTCAGGTATAGATTATATTTACTATGGACGAGAGAAATAAACTAAAACTCAATGGATAAAACATATACACAGACTGTACGCTTGTTATCAGATAGTTTTAGAGATTAATGGAAAAAATATTTAAAACTCACTTTTATAATTTTTTAGAGGCATTTAATTAATACTTGTAGAGAAGCAAAAGTATTCCATCACTAAATATATTTAAAACGTTTATGAATGCAAACTAGAGCATTTCTATATATCACATCGGTTTTTTTTTTTACACATGAAAAGATTAAGATACTGTTACTGGACTTTTTATTATCAAAAAAAAAACCTAGATCATAGCTAAACGTTGATAATTAGATGTATTAGAGATGAATTAGTAATTTTTTTTAATTGGAGATGTTTGAATCATCTTATATATACTATAACTAATTTTTAAACTCATACAATATTACGAAGATAACAATCATACACACGCATAAAGAGTTGAAACTGGATGCAGACACAGTGAATCCACCTTTTAAATTCATCATAGGTGCAAAATTTGGCGTTAGCCTCTAATAATTTGTATCTGGAAATCATTTTTGTTGTTGGCCTTAATTACATATACACTGACTTTACGTTACTTGTGAAAATTTGCGCCAGTTAAACTATTTCGACACTGAAAGAGAGGCGAGGAAACCTTAGAGAAAGGGGTGAGAATTGAGATAGAGTATGAATGGAAGGAAAAACGTACCTGAATGAAGTCTACTCGATGCGCAAGCTGCGTCCTGTTTAGAAAATAGATGCTTAATTTTTTTTTTTAAAGTATCAATATAGCAGATTGTGTTGTGTTCATAACAGCAACACAGCTTAATTAATTTATTTTTAAATACACAAGTTTTTTTAATCTTTAGTTGTTTTATTAAAATTAGTGATATAATTACCAGATAAATATAAATTCCATTAATTTTTACCTTTTACAAGTAAAATTATTTTCTCACGTGATAAAAATTTATTTTATCTGTTTTCTTATTTTTAATTATTATTTTTTGAAAAGGAGCTGTTTTGAGAAAGATAATTTCAGAAAAAGGAGAGAATTAAGAGTATTTTCGTTTATTAGCAAACTAAAGCAAAAATTTAGGCAAAATTAAAAAAATATTTACAAAATAGCACTTAATTTCCATACTTCTCACGGTTCTCAGACATCACATGCAAGGACATTGCGACAGCATGAATTAACCCTAATTTACGCATAAATCCAAAGACTGTGAACAATAACTAAACTAACAATCAAATCCTAAGCAAACCAAAAAAAAAAAAAAACTATACCTATCCCTAGATATAGCATCTGCATGGCTTATACATTCTCCTTCTAGTTTTCTGCGAGATTCATGGGCTGCATGATTTAAAGCCTGCATGCAGCTGATATTTGATTAATAAGTTGTACTTCGTCTCCAGAAGTCCGCGTATAGTTACAGCTACCTAAACAGGGATATTTATATAGTGGTTCTTCTCAGGTAAAGATTGATCACTGGTGATGATAACTATATATTGGTCATTTTATTTCCAGGGAAAATGCTGTCAAGTTCTCCAGCTATACAGAGTTTAAAGACATGGATAAAATTAAATTAGTCCTTTTCGTTTTTGTAAAATGAATTAACTAATTAGTTAGTTATTGTGTTTTAAATCTATTTATAACTTAATCCTTTTCATTCATATCATCTTTTAAAAAAAAATTATTATATTTAGAAATATAAAAAAACAGATTATATATAAAAAAAATGATGAGAAAAAAATGTATTTTTTAAAAAATAGATAATATATTGTAATTGGACCTATTTCCATTTTTTTAGTTTTTCTTTTTTTAAAAATTCATATGTTTATCTTGTCCATTATCTAAATGAATATTTTATTAATAAATTAATTGATTATTATAAAAAAATAAAATAAAAAATATTCAATTATTTATGGTTAATACAAACAAATTAATTAACTTTTGAAACTAGATGATTTATTTAATTGATTATGCAAAGATAGAGAGACTAATTTGTAGTTTACTTCTCATGTTGATGTATATTTCTTTTCCTTCCTGTCAAGATTCAAGGTGATTGAATTATTTACTGTTTATTTGTTTTCATGTTTTAAAAATATCTTTAAAAAAATTAATTTTCTATTAATATTTATTTGATTTTTTCAAATTATTTTAATATACTAATGTCAAAAATAATTTTTAAAAATAAAAAAATAATTTTAATATATTTTCTAACAAAATTAACTTTAAAAAATAATAGTTGTTATATTTCCAAGCAATATATACAACAAATCATTCCATCCACATATTTTTTATACTGTTCTTCTGTATTGGGTGGTTGGTTTTAAACCAAGCATTAATTTTCACGGAAGTTATATACCCGTTAAATTTGACTTTTCACCTTTATAATATGAATAAAATAGAAAAAATAATTTAGGTCTTTCTCACTAGAATTAATTTCAACAAAAACTGTACGTAGGACAAGCTCTTTAGCTTGTATATGTGATGCCGATTGATGTATGTGCTTCCTTGTTGGATTTAGACCCGCAAGGAATTACACATAAAGATATATTATTATACTTCACCTCAAGTAGATTATGTTTTGGCTTGATTTATAGATTAATAACCATTGTTTAGCACAACACTTTCCTCATCATTTCCAACCATCCAACAACAAAGAAGCCAGCATTGATAAGAGGGGAACATATAAAGAATATGAATGGATTTGAGTTTTTTTTTAGATAAGAACACTGCGAGCGCATAATATTGGTTTGCTAAATCAACTTTATGCAATTCCATCGACAATACACTTTGATAAAGATAAACAGGATAGACTAATATGAAAGGATAATAAAACAAGAAAATTTTTAATGAAATGTCTTTATGGATTGTTAAGTTCCAAGCTTTCCACAAGTAGAGCTTCTTGTTTGCTGGGATTTGGTAAGGTATTGTCCCTCCTAAAATAGAAATCTTTTGCTGGATAACTACCAGTAACAAAATCAACACCCAGTATATGTTGGTTTGAAATGGTATTTTTGGGAGTTTAAAATCTAATTGCCTTATATATCTAGTGGATGAAGAGTTAGTTGACAATATCCTGCTGCACTGCCATAAGCGTTAGCTCATTTGGTCCAAACTCATTAAATGATAGGGTTTAGTTTGGTGTTGCCCAAAGAGCTTCTCAAATATATCGTCTCAGTAGACTTCCTTAGTGTATGGTAACTTTCAAAGGAAAGCATAGCTAATGTTGTTTTTCTCAATGTCATGGTCTTTTTAGCCTTTTCGAAATGATTTGATTTTTCAATAGGAGACACTTGACTATGATATATTATTCTTTCTTATTATGACTAAAAGCCATCCATTCTAACTTCCTATACTCCCCTATAGATCCGATCATATCGATAGATGGCTTACTTCGGTGGTCCAATGCTCATTCTTTCAGAATTAATAATATGTGGTCTCCTTTTATAATTAATAGCTTCAAATAGAATGTGGATGGATCTTCTCTTGGTAAGCCAGGCCTTTTTAGAATAGAAAGTGTGCTATGAAATCATCATGATCATCTCCTCGGTATGTTCTTTGTTCCAGTTGGCATTTTAGATTTTAATATTACTAAGTTGAGGGCTATTATCAAAGCTATTGAACTATTAACATCTAATTATCTCCTCTATCATCAACACCACATAATATAATTTGATTTTTTCAATGTTATTAACTGGAAACATAAGCCTCATAACTGTCCCTGGAAGCACCATAATCATTTCTCCTTTGTTAATAGATTGAATATATATTTTAGCTCAATTACCTATTCCCATATCTTTCATGAAAGTAATCACATGACAGATAACATGGCTAAACAAGGAGTGCAAAGATCAAGTGACTTTGTTGCATGGTTTTGAATCAACCATAAATCTTATGGCCTTGCTTATGTGTCTTCTACTATTATGCTTTTGAGATTATACTTGTTTTGTTTTGTAAAGGATAATTTAGCTATGAGTTCATTTTGATGGATGTTGGTAGTCTTCCTAAACTTCATTACCTTGTTGTCTTCTCTTTACAGAGCTATATGTGTTTCTTTGGATTTTTTTTAATTTTCCTTAGACTATGTTTTGTCTTCTTTGTGGTATTTTTCCATAATATGATATTTTGTAGCTTATGTACTAATCTCGCTAGATCTTGACTTTTAATAATATAAGTATCTTTTAAAAAAAACTTCACCTCTAAGTCACGATTTTAGATTTTCCATCAATTTCATTGCCACCGAAAATTCACAATAATCTACAAAAAAAAATCTAGATTATTTGATCATCGATCCATTTCATACATAAATACTTTTATTTCTATGTTATTTTGATATAAGATAGTGACCACTTGTTGAACAAATCTTCATAGTGAGTCTAACTTATTCAAATATAATTCTTTCTCAAATAAAAATATTTATCTAACAATTTGAGTATGGTATTTAAAGTTTTAAACTTAGCTCTTTTGCTCAAACTAATTGGTTTTACATGTGTTTGAAAAGGAGTGTGGATATCTATTTCTACATTGAGCTTGTATGCATAAGAAATTACTCCTAGTAATAGACTCTTTAATTTTAAAACTTAGATTATTAGGTTATATACATCGCTCGTAGACTTATCCAAAACTATCCAACTAATTAGTAAACTCCATGACACTCTAAACACATCCCATGTTTTTCAGCATTTAAACTTGAATGAAAAATCAAAGTTAGCGTATGATTTTTTTTCTCTCAAGTATATACATTCAAGTCCCTATAATTTATGAAGTAATCAATTCTATCTCCCCCTATCGTTTTTTTTATAGGCAAGAGTAAAAGAACCAAATAAATCCCGATACAAAAATGTGCATGGAAATAAGTACATTAGAGAAAAAATAAAGCACTGACTAGGCTATGGTGGTTGAATATTGATAAAGATCCATCTCATGTCCAATTTCATGACTTATCAACTATCAACAGTTGATTTTTTGAGAAATTAAAATTTTTAATAAGGATATGATAGAAAAAATTGAATATTTAATAGTGTGATGAAAAATGATCTAAAAAAATACAATATTTGAAAGTCAGGTGATGTGAGTTTAGGTTTTTTGTAATAGCTATAGATTTATTTAACCACAACTCATCTAAGAGGGTGTTTGAAAAAATAAGAGGTATTATGATTTAAAATATTTTTTATTTGAAAATATATTAAAATATTATTTTATTTTTATTTTGAATTTTTTCAAAATAATTCAAAAACATAAAAAATTAATTTATGACAAGAAAAAAATTTAATTTTTTTAAAAATTTTGATTCAATCATGGAGTTAAACATCCCTAAAAACTATAAATAAATGCTTTACTGTTTTTTTTTTTATGGATCCATTTAAAAAACTCGATTTCATCTCACCCGTCGTATTTCGAAGCACATGCTGGCTGTTTGAGATTGTAATAAAAAATATTTTTTATTTGTAAAAATTTATCCTCAACATATAAAAATAATATAAAATCATAAAAAATATTTTTTATAATAAAAACGAAACTTTTTACAGCATGGTAGAAGCACAAAAACAAACCCAGTACAGGGGGAGAGCGTCGCTAGAATCTGTAGAAATGCTGCTAAACATTTTATACAACAACATTAATTGTGGCATCCAGGAGGGCAAAGCATTGCAGCAACATAGAGGGTCGACAAAAGTAGTAACAAAAAGGACAAAGAGAAAGCGGGAGTTTGTACGTACGAGGAGGATGCTTGCTAGTTGGCATTGAGCAATATGGGTAAACTTCTCCACTTTCACTGTGTTCAACACTGGTTCCTCTCTGTTTTTAAGACACCGTACGCCACGCAGCAACATCAACATTGTCACATCAGTCATCAAGTCCATTCTCTCTTTCTCAGGTGTTTTTTTTTTATTCCCAGCGTTGATGGTTTTCTTTGGACATAAAGGCCCAGGGAGAACTCTCTTAACTACCAATGTACCCCACACAGCCATGTATTGTAGGAGGAGGCTATTTGACATTGCCGTTCAGCCTGAACGTGGATGCGCTTGGAAAGAATATTTGGTAGGAAAAAGTATTAAATTGAATTTTTTGAATATTTTTATAAGATAATGTTAAAAATTCATAAAAAATAAAATAAAATATCAATACATTTTTCCAATTAAATACACTTTTAAAAAATATTCTACCGTACAATATCAATGAATACAAACCTGTTATAAGCTCTAGTCAATGCCTGTGGAGGTTTATAATTGAGAGGAAAAAAAAAAAGAACTCACGTGCATATATAGTTGGTCTTTAATTACAAATAATGTTGATTATATCATATTCCTGAGAATTCATGTTTTGATAAAAATCAAGATCGGGAAGAAAATATTTTCATACTATAGATTATCTTATCCACTGTTAGTAATATTTTCTTATAAACAACAAATTGAATTACAATATAAAAAGAAAAGCACAAAAATAAAAATAAAAAAATACATAACCAGGACACCATAATAACAAGAATGAATAATTATATTCACACTATAGATTCTCTTATCCACTAGCTAGTCGTTATTATATTATCATGTAAACCAACAATCTAAACACCATCAATAACATCAACTCAATATAACAAGTGATCCAATCAACATGCCTATGTATCCTCTCCCCTCGCCAATGCAAGTTTCATGGATGATAAGGTGAAAGCTATCCGATCAAATCACTTGGTACTTTGCAGGCCTAATTGGATAAGCTGAATTGTTCAAAAAAATATTTGGATTATAGCTTATCACAGTGCTTATTCTTAAAAAAATATATTATATATTAGTTATAGCTCATCATAAGCTCGTTGAGAGTTATACAGCGGCCATTAATATAACCCACCATTACACCTGGATGGCAATTTAATGATTTCATTTAAGAAAAGAAAGTTAATTTTCTTACAATTTCTCACAAAATTCAAATATATAATTATTGTTGCTACTGTAATCTTATGTTTTGTTTTGGTTAGCCATGCCAATAACAAAGCAAACCCTACAGAGCAACTAATTATCATTAAATTGAACATGGTTTCTTCATTATCCTTGGCAATTATGTCTCAAAGCTGAGATTCAAACCAGTAATTATACAAGTCACCATTCATATTGTGATCTGGTTGACGATGATGGTGATACTTGCTGCATCGTAAGCCGAAGAAATCTAGAACATTACAATTTGAGTCCCTCAGAAAGAGACGTAAGTTTAGAATTGTGCGCAAGTTGGTATGCAAAGTGGAAGCCAAGAACGATATACATACAATGAACATAAAAAATCTCACATATATGAGATGATCTTCTTAAATTCATTCCACTTGGTACCGGTACTATAAAGCATTTTTAATACATTCATAGACAATTAATGTGCGGGAAAGATAAATCTCTATTTTTGTATTTTTATTTTATAGAGCATGGTAATTAAAAATAAATATCATTGTTTTAAATAATTTTAAATTTATTTTCTTATTTTTTATAATTTATTAAAAATTATTAATGTTATCATCGAAAAATCACTAACTAAATCCCATAAAAAATATATTTTGCAGATAATGAGTCTTATATTCCTAATCATTAATTTTTTAAATGCTAAAAAAAATTAATGTGATCACTTTCTATTTAAATATTAATTTTTTTATTATTGAACATATTAAATTTTAGATTACTATCATTGTTTATATAGAGACACACATACACAGAAGGTGTTTAATATATCTAAATTGCTGGGGGTGGGGGGGTTTATCACAGTTTCCTCTTGGTATTCCAAGTTTCGAAAACTTTAATGAACGAAGACAGAGATTTCACGCACAAGTTTTTTTTTATATGTATGTATGTATGTATGTATGTATATATATATGCTTAAATAATCGTCCAATGCACAAAATTGTCTGAAGTGTTGGGCAAAGAGAAAATCTGCACAATCTAGCTAGGTGGTGGAGGCCCTGGAACCGATAACACGTACCGTACGGTGTGAATGGAAACTGAGAATTCTGAATCAGTGGTAATCAAAAAGAAACAGAAATATCTTGGATAGGCCTTTCAAATTGAAACACCTGATCAGTAGAAAATCGAACCTCGCATGAAAATTCCAGTGAGAGAGAGGCCGGTGGATAGGGGAATAATTTCACGCAAGACAAGGATACTCCAGTCGACTGCAAATAAATGCGAAAGTAAATTAATTAATGTACTTTGAGGGGCCTACTGAAATTCAATCATTCAACGATGACCCCATATCCCGGAAGCTAGAAGGCACATAGAGGAAATGTATGGACAAGCCCTTCAAACAAGAAATAATTACCGTGAGAAAAGGAACCGGTAGCATACCCTTTGTCTATCACAATATACACGGCAGTGATCACATTATATCAGCTGGAGGCTGGAGCAAATCTTAAGTTACATATGCATGTATAGATACATGCACAGAAAGATCAGAACTTAAAGTATCTCGTCCATGGTTTTAACTTAAAAAACCATGTAAGTATATATATTCATAAAAAAAATGGAAGATATACAGACATGAAAATGGGAGCACAGCTTAAATTATATAACCCACGGAAACACTGAATCTCAATGATGAAGTGGAGCCTGAAGGAGGGGGGTATATAGGTTATATGTATATATATGTCGATGAAAATGAGCACTAGAGAAACAAGTAAGTAATACTTTAAATATCTGGTTAAGTAGTCTTGGCCTGCTGGATAAATTAGACTGTAGATAGAACTTAAAAGCAAAAAACAAAAATGGGCATAAACTTTGCAATTCTTAGTCACGGAGAAAAGCTTCAAAAGGGCCCAAAATAGCAAGTGAGGGATCAAAACAAGGAACCTGAAACCCTAGGAGACCCCCTTCTCCACCATCCCGGGTCACTTGATATGCGAGGACTGGTCATGGCCTTGTCAATTCCATGCCCCATGCCGCCCACTTGAAAATGCTTGTAGAAGACGCAACCTTTATCAACATCTACCATTACTGGCGGTCAGAAGTTCATTTTCTCATTCTCAAAGTGGCTATTGTTCCTTTGATAAAAGAAAGAATGACTTGGTCAGTGAGGTTTAAAGATTTTGGTATATTTAGTACCGTGGATTACGATGGATAACTGTTGTGGGCACACCAACAACCCGCCCACACACCACCCGCCTTACAAATCCAACCAAATAATCATCGCACCTCTAGTATTCATTCCCCATGGTAACCCTAGTGAGCCTCCACTAAGAGTATTTATACCCCTAACACACTTCAATGTTTCAGCACTCAGCCATCTTCTCCTTTCCTTCCCTTGTCTGCCCATTGAGTCTTTTTCTTGAGGCTTTTTATGTTGTTGAGTAAATAGTTCTCCGTGTTCTCTTGAATCTTTCTTTAGCATTTGTCCGTTTGTGCTTAAGAACAGGCGCCAGTAATAGCTTTTTGTACCTAGTGGGTCTAACTTATTTCCCATTCCTGGACATGGGCTTAAACTTTTAAAGCTTTTTTTAATTATCGTTCGTTATACTTTTTTTTCCCTTCACTTTCCCCTCATTGGATAGATTTAGGGTTTGGATTAGGGTTCCCTTTGCTAAAGAAAAATAAAGGTAGGAGAGAAAAAGTCCTAATTAGCCAAATAGCTCTCTACTCTGGTCTTTCCCGTTTGTTTTGTCTTCTCTTTTGCATGGGGATAGTGAGATGATGATGATGATGGTTGCGAAGTTCTAGAAGAAATTAACAAAAACAGTCACTGTTTGCCTATGGAGCATCATCAAGATTCACAAGCTTTATTAGGGCAAGTGAGTGGTGATGATGGTGGCTTTTGGTGGTCCCTTTTTCTCAATCCAATAGCCCTTTGAATTGGGAATCTTGATGATGCTGCAGCGGCAATAAATGGCTTATTTATCTCCTTTTCTCCAACTTTACCGGCTCCCAAAGATGAAGGTAAACTGACTAAATACTTTGAAATTGAAATATATACCGTTTTTTATACCCAGTTAAATTATTAAACAGCATTCTTGAAGCTTATGTTTCGGTTCAATACTTAATTTGTTTTGGCTATTTTCAGTCATTGATACCTGTTAGGGTTTTGTGTTGTTTAACCCGAACTTGCACCAGGGTTTTGGTAATAGGGTGTAAATCTCTGTGTTCACTGAAGAGATTTGAATTTGTTGTGATGATTCCTTTTGAGGGCTTTTATCTGACTTACTTTTTCCAGGTGATTTTTTGGTACTGCCACCACCTCTTGATCTGATCTTATTAAGTATGTCTGTACTTCGGTATCAACCTGTACATCGTTAGACATCGTGGGCCTCTTTTATTTCTTGTATCCATGGAGGTTCTTTTGTTTCTCTATATATGTTTCTTCTCTTATCGTCCTTTCTTTAGATCTTGATCATCATTCCCAGCTGTGTATAATATGTGCAAGTGTTCATATTACTGACAAAGCTTTTAATTATTCCCGGGATATGATGTGCTTGAATGCACCAAGTCACACATATAATCATTTTTTTGCTCTTTTGTACATGTAGATTTGTAGAGTTTCGATTGTTCCGTTGCCTCTTCATCAAAATCTTTAGCTTGATGACGGGATTTTCGTATTTTGTCTTTCAGTTTCTTATCACCAATATTGTAGTTGTACATTTGAGAATTAAAAGAAGGAATTACCGTGTGTTCTTCTAAACATATTCTTGGCAACTATGTTTTATTTTATCAGGTTCAGGGAAGATCTTATGATTTCTCAAAATTTCGGGGTGTGTGTGATAAAATATTCAAGAAAATATCCGTTTAATTTTAAGCTATTTATTAGGGTTTACTAATTTTGTTGTTTATTCTTTCAGATAATAGCTTGTGCCTAGCTTGATAGGCTGCTTGGTATACACCCATACACGTTTAATTAACTGAGTTTTTACCAGGTACTATATATATATATATGTTTTTCTTTCTAAAGCAAAGTAAATATTTTGGATACCATGGGAATGAGATTCCTTAATTAGATTGACATTTGATCTTTGTTTTTGCTGTAAATAGTTAATGTATGTGCAAAAGATAAATCAATTGGCTGACTAATATCTTGTGGAAGTACTGCTCAAGTAATCTGATATGTACACTACTCAGGAAATTGCTCATGCCATATATATTAATGGGAATTATTTTGTGTCGATCGATCTGGCTCAAAAGAAAGAATTTGCAGCCTTGATTGTAGTTCTATTGTAGGAGCTAGATGATGAAGTGGATTATCCACTTTACCCTGTAGGCTTTTAATTGGTAATGGAACCCTTTCTTTTTTGACCGAAACAACCGTTTCTATAAACATTTCAATATTGTCTTGAATTCTTCTGCTCCACATAAATCCATCACCATTTGTTCTCTTTCCATTTTGGTGGCAATTTTCTTCTTTGTATGTATCTATCCACTGTACTCAAGGCTTTTAATCTCATGTACATGTTGCATATTCGATTATGCCAGGTAAAGTGATTTCCAAGTCATCGTAAGAAACCTGTGTTATCTGATTATCAATCTTGAAAGGAACCATGTTATTGTAAGTGATTTTGTGAGTGATGGATGTCGATGAAATCATTCTTGACGTATCAATTCTGTATTATGGCTTCACGCCTGCCATATCTTTTCTTATTTGTCATAAATCTTCTTGCAAGTACCAAGTACTATTCAATTAGTTCCACTATGCAGCTGAGCATACAAATATTTTAACTAAAGCCATGCATGGAATTGAAACTAATTAACTGTCTCTCAAAGTATGTATTGTATTTGGATTGCTTTATATTTGATGTTGCCTATGTTTTTGGACACTTTAGGATGTTCTGTTTTTAACGTTGGACAATCCTGTGTTCTAGGTGTGCGGTGAAGTGCTTTGGCTGCGGAATGTTTGAGTGATAGTCAATATCTCAAGATCACTCGTTTAAACTCACGATCATCTAGTTGAACGCCCAGTGACACTTGAATTGGCCCATTGACATTATTTATGACAAGGGTTTGGATTGAGCCTGCTGTGCTATCTGAAAGACTAAACAGCAAAGTTAGTAAACCCTAATAGTTAGCTGATTTTTTGTAATTTGAATGAGATTCAAGTCAAATGATGTTATTTGCAATGTTTAACTTGATAAGATGAATTTCTTGTTATTCTTGCATTTGTATTACAGCAATTGACTTGAAGCCGGTGAGTTGGATAGCATCCGCTCATCATAGCAGATAACAGCATGTTAATTCAATATATATGGATAGATTCTAATAAATAATCAGTTACTATCATCATTATTTTGTTCTTAGCTAGCAGTTAAAAATGGTGGAAAATCTATCTTTTTTATTCAATTTGAGCTTAATTGATAACAAGCAAATGTCTAATAATTGATTGAAAAAACAGAAGAAAACACGGAAATAATCGAAACAGAATGGACGAATTCGAAATTTCAAAATGAAACGTTTGTGATTTTCTTGGATCCTTCTCCCCTCAAGTATAATTTTCCAAGAATGATTAAGTCGATTAGTGTAAAGTAATTTAAAATTACCTGTCAACTGATAATATTCAGCTTATTTTTTACAATTCTTTGACCCCCATCAAGACACTAGTAAATTAACCAAAAACCTTGAATAAAGTTGTCGGCTGATCTCAAAGCGCCAACAAACAGATTTGAGTTTTAATAAATGATGAATTTTGGTGACTTGAGTTCTCGACAGCAGAAATCTTTATCAACATATGAAGAAATCGAGTCGATAATTAACATTGATGGAGCTTCTGAAGTTTTGTTCGTGTAAGGTCTTCTTCTATTCCCCTTTTTAGTATTGAAAACATGTGTTATATAAGGAAAAGAGAAATCTCGAAGGATTGACGGATATTTTTTCTTAGATTTCTAGTTTCAAACTTTAAAGCTAAACTTATTAAGATCTTCTGAATGTATTATTCTAGTACGAAGAATGTGTCACTAGAATCATTTAAGAAAAACATTATTCTCGATTTACGTGTAAATTGATCCGAGAAAAATAAAGAAAAGAAAAAAAATTAGAGAGGAAACATTAAGAAGATGAATCAAAAGAGGTTATGCTAATTATTAGTTGTGTTTTTATATGAGACATCATTGGCCTAATTAACTGATCGAAGAAAATGAACGGAACTAAAACTCGAGGGAAGCCCGTTCCGAACACGCAGAACCATTGTAGTACAAAGTTCATGAAAAATTATGGCTTACACGTTGTTACAGGATTTTTAAGGAAGTAAAGTACTACAGCTAAAATTTCCATAATTCAACACTTATTTTTATTATTCTCTCCACTAAAAGAAATGGAAAACATTACAGTGCTTTAGTATTTATTTAGTGTTATACAAACAGTAAATTACCTTATTTATTTCTTTATTCTGTTCTAAAAATTCTACCTTTTATTTTTTTTTTACTTTCAATTTTATCATTTTACTTTAATAATTTTGAATTGGTTGTTCATAATTTATTATATATTTTTTAACAAAATCATCACACTTTTAAATATATATCTGGATATTTAGTTGAAATTTAATTCTTACAACTGTTTATTTTTTTATCATGTTATTAAATATAAAAATTTTTAAAATAAAAATATTTAAACTTGACAAAGATTATGATCTGACTCATAACTTTTATAATTTAAATTATAAAATTCAGATTGATTTAATCAATCATTTAAATTATTTTCAGACATGCATTAGATAAACGAGGTAGGTTAGAACAATTCTTACAAGGTTAAATTTAAATTAGGGCTAGTGAGAAATTAGATTTGGGGAATTTAATGTTGAATTGAAAACTAGCTGTAACTAAACTAAAACATGCGGTGACGAATATAATATAATTAATTGCATGCACCGAATTTTACGCAAAATAACGACTGAAGCCATTGATTAGGTCATTCTAAGAAAAAAATAATAATTAAATCAACAATTTCGCTAAATCTAAACCTTCAAAAAATAAAAATCTCTCAATGCACCTACAAATGAAAATATGTTTTTAATTATCAGAAATGTTAAATCGTCAAGTAACCAACCATTTTTGTCCTTATACCGTGATGTTTTGGAAATGTTCTTTCTATTCAGAGGGCTGCGTATCTTGGAGAACTGGGGACGTTTCTTCCTTTTCGTTGTCCTTTAAATCTTTATTTACATATATTAGTGGTTAATTGCTGGCATAATGCTATGATTCTGAAAAATCATGTTCCAAATAGGTTTCTCAAATTATTCCTACTCTCGAATAAGTCGAACTTCGATTACATTCATAAAAACTAAAAATAAAAATAAAAATAAAGAATCAGAGAAACCCATTTGGGGCATCATCTAGGATTTCTGGCGTTTCTCGGCGGTCGCATCCTTGTCGAGCTTCCGGCAGCTCAATGGTCTCTGAGGCTTCACAAACTTTATGATAGAGTGCCACACGGCCCAACAATAATTGAAGGCAGCGTTTAATGGGCCTAGTGCAAATAATCTCGCTTTTATTTGGGTCAAGTGAGAAGTTAACCCAATAATTTTTCGTTGCTTTTCTTTAACTTTATTTTCCCCTTTGTTTTGTGGCCCAACAATAGTTAGATACAAAATATCTCATCTTCTTTTTCTTTTTTCTTTTTTCTTTCTGGAGATAAGATATAAAAGCATCTTGACATGATGTATGTTTGTTTTTAAAGTTAAATCCATGATCTTTGTACAAGATTGTCTGACAAAGGAGAACAAATCCTGAATTCTTAATCGTAATCAATAGTAAGATCACGAAATCAAGCAATAAATATGCAGTGATAATTAAGCTTGCTCCGAATCATCCTGGACGATTTCTTGTTCCTCCACGCCATATTTTTAACACATTTCGGTTCAGACAGCCAGGAAAAAAAAGAAAAAAGGAGAAATTGATTTGAACAAAGATACGGGGAATGATGTCTCATGTTCCCATTACGATTCTCTCTCTGCTATAAAATTATGCGGTACATAGCGTCATTGCATCAGAACAAGAACGAGCAGATCACATGCGCCTGTGGTATTCTTATCCCACATGTTCAAAGACAAAAAAAGATAAGAGTTAAGTCTTCCCATAAGGAAATCGGACACGATCATTGTTCAATTAGCTAACGATTACATTGTTAAATAAAGGCATGTGTTCGGTTTCTGCATTTATTTATTTATTTCAATTTCAATGCTTTCGATAAGAAGGGAAAAAACAAAGATGATATTTAGACTAGTGCTCGTGAACATTAAATTTTGTGTCGGACAAAACCATATTTAAATTTGGAATCGAAAGAATAGAATAAGACTTTAAAATGTAGGTTTGTCAAGTATAGATTACAAGTTAGCTTGCTTAAGAGAACAGATTGACCAATATCCCATGATCCTAGATGCTTTCTCTCCTTTATAAATTTGTTTTGGTTTTGTTAATTTTCCATGTGGTAGATGAGCTTTAAACGCCACCAAAAATCTTGTATATGTAGCATTTGGGAGAATTTTGACTAGTCAAGTTAGCAGCTAATTAATCACAAACCAAAACTTAAAAAAAAAATTGCCAGGAGAGTGATTAAATCAAAGACTTCACCAAAAAAATAAGAATAAAAAGGGATGAATATTTTTGGAGTGCCTCCTATCCTTTAGACATGTCAAGCAAGCTTTAAGAGAGTTGCCCCTATTTTGCAACGATCAGTTCATTATAATTATAAAAAAGTTGTTACTTGTATGGAACCCATGATTGGAAATGCATTGACATCGAAAACCACACAATTACTAATTGTTCTTTAATTTCAACTCCCATTCCACCATTAGTCCTTGATTTTGGCTTTCATTTTATCCGACTAGAGTTGATTTTTCTGTGGAAGAAAGCCTTCAAATTCAGTAAAAAAAATAATTACCACACACATAGCTAATTTGTAAGAATTGGTCTGAACATTCGAGTGAGAAACTCATAGAGGAGTGCTGTCCTTGAAGGTATGATCTATTTGAGTACGAATGAAGTAACAAACAAAATCGTTACTGTATATGAAGCGAGAAGATCTTCCTTTTTATTGGTTTAATACTTCTACCGCAAGCAAAATCTGCCTGTCTGTACAAGGACTGGGATTTGTAGCTAGCAGCATGCACATCGCTTTTTTGATGGGAACAAAATCAGATTGTTTTGCTGACGAAGATAACTTGTCTAAAAGCAACAAACCTAGTTATAAATTGTAAGATCATCAGCTTGCTAGACCAAACAATGCATTCTCATCCAACTGATTCATTTAATTAGGACACGGTGGAACTTCATGCTCGAATGCATGCAAGTAGATGACCAGATCGCATGCATAAATGTTCATGCTTGTTGTTTCTATGAGGTACTTTACATGCCTTCAATCTGTCATTGCTTGCAAGAAAATGTTAGCAGTCATAAAACTTGGGCTTCTTTGATTGTTTAGATTACAGTAAAGATCAATGTTTTTCACTTTTTTCCTTTTCTATTGATTATCTACTTAGCCTTTTGCAACTTACAACATTGAAATGCCACAATAAGATCAGTCAGCAAAAAAATTAAATTAGAATGCAAAACATCAAGAAATATATTCCTCTCTTCACAAATTGCATACTTCTTTTGTAAAAATGCAGGAAGAAAAAATTAATCTCAACCGATCGCCATTGTATATCAATCAGATTACAAAATCTATATATTTCCATGACCACAAATTATATCATAGATCATGCATCTTCCGTAGCTTCACATCATGTTCTGGTAGATTTGGTCTGCAATTAAAAATTTACATCCAAGTGGTTTTTTTAAAAAATAATAGAAACCGTTTTCATCACCCCTCTATATCTAGTGGTAGGAGGTCCGAGTAAGTGTAGCAGGCAATCTTTCAATGTTTGCACATAGTCATCCGTAAAAAAAGCCATTAGTTATTTTGAAGGTCATGTGATCATGTGATAGATATATTCATCATAAAACAAACAATGTGTTGAATTGACCAGATGGGGAAAAATATGTGATTAGACAGAAATGAAGTGAATATACACATATATTGACTGTCCTCCGCTAGCACAATCAAGGAGAATAACTATATCTGAATAAAATATCAGAAATAGGAGGCTCGGAATGCATCGAATCATCCTGCGTGATTTTTGTCTTCCTCCGAGTTATCTTTCTAGTGCATCTAGATTCTTATAGCAATGAGAAACTTAAATTTATTTTGGAAAAGGATAGGGCAAGTACTGAAGCCTCTACATTGACACCAAATAGGCTCTATTTTGAAGATTTAAACCATGTAATCCACGTGGATGCATGTGATATTATCATCTCAATCAGTAAGAGCTCCCACCAAACTGTAATTTAACAATACCAATATGTTTCAAGTTGTAGCTTGTGCTATTCAAACTCCACAGTAAGTGATTACAAATTTAAGTATACCAACGGTTGCATAATGATGACTGCATTGAGGTGGTGGTTTAAAAATTCAGCGATGAGCAAGTGAGGTTCTAGCCTAGCGGTGGGAGGGGCTTGTCCCCTTCCTCAGCACATGGGTTCGAACCTTACCATGCACGCCTGTCACCATCGCGGTGTCTTACCTGTTCACTGGGCTTGCAGGATGTTCAGTGAACCGTGTGGATTAGTCGTGGTGCGCGTAAGCTATCCCGGACACCACACGTAAATCAAAAAAAAAAAAATCAGTGATGATAGCTGAACATTATTAAGTTGTTAATCGTTACTGGTTAGATAAAAATAACTAGCAGCTGGAATGTGAAAAAATTGGTTTAGAGGTGAAGGTACAGGCTTCTTTTGTTGACAGACTGCAACTTAAAAGGGCAATGTTTGGACAATGTTAGAGGCAAACTTCATGTTATGTGTAGCATGGAATCATAAATTAGGAGTTAAAATAACAACAAAGAAGACTTTGACAATGCAGGGTTAGTAGGAAGACTTATAAGCAGCAATGTTATTATCCTAGATGACGAAACAATAAATTCAAAATCAATAGCAAAGGATGCGACCGAGTAGGACAAAGTTCGCAATCAACTACAAAACTTAATTAAGCTATATTAAGACAAAAAAAAAATTAACCACTCCATGATCCCAGATTCCTTCTCTTCATTTCTTAATTTGGACGTTTGAGTTAATGTGCAGAATGATAAAATTAATTCTGTGCTTGTATGGTACTGCAATTTACATTTGAGAAGAATTTTTTCGGGTCAAGTCAGATAATCACAAAGAAAATAAAGATGCCATGGAAACCAATGGGGGGGGGGAAGAGNATAAGTTTAGAGTGAATGCATCCTGTCCGTAGAACATGGCATGCTTTAAGGGAGCTGCTCCTGTCTTTTCAATTTCGTTTCATATAGTATTTTCATAAAGAAATGTTTTAATTTCCAGCAGTGGAGTTGGTGATAGATTTTCATCGGCATCGATGAAGTGCCCACTGTATTCTTTTCCATTTTTAACGCAAGGCAGCAGCCTAGGTCTTTTTATAAGCAAGCTGCATGGAAAGAAATTCCTATAGGGTTTGCGGATAGACTAATCATTGATCTCAGTTATTATTGTGAGCAAGAATTCTCTAGGGACTATACTGAAGATCCATTTGAGTGGAATTCAAGTAAATTTTTTCTTGGTTTCTCATTTGTTGGAAATAAGAACGTTGTTTGGTACTTGTAGTAATCAAACATACGATTTTGCATGAACGGCGTGCCTTCATTTAATTCATACATTCAGCTGGACAGAAAATAAAAGTAGCGTTAATGCTTTGCCACAAGGGAACTTCGCTGCGATTTTTCGCTTTTGAAACCTAGTAACTGACATAGCCAATGTTTTGCTGCGTTGAACATCAGCAGAATCAGTTCAATTAACAATATTCTTATCAGATTGGCATAACTTGAGAGATAATTGTTTCCAAGTTCCAAGGCCATCATCATCAATAGAAAAAAGTTCAAAGGGGTCCATATTAATCATCTGATTAGAAAATCAACCAAGTATGACACCTAAATTTAAAAAATACAGGCAGCATTCAATGTCTAAAACAATTGTGTTGCTCCAAATATCATCTACGTCACCAAGACTCCGACAGGAACGACAATAAAAATAATTTCCTTCGAACAAAGACATGGGTAATGGTGTTTAATGTTCCCTTAATGACCCTCTCTTTTAAATTGAATCACATGGATTTGACCAAATTGGGACAAAAATTATTTTGATCAAGGCTTGGAAAAGTTCTGCAAATTTTTTTAATCTTACTGCAGCTTTTGCAAAGTAGATGTTGTGTGAAATAACTTTTGACATTCACAGCCAAGTGCTCAGTGCCAATACATAACAATAGGTTTGATTACCAATTAGCAGGCTATACCGTCATGGAGGCATGTGAGATTCTAATCCCGCTTTGATTAAACAAATGACAAAACGGAAAAGTTGTGCGGGAAGACTGTTTGTCCACTGACTTAAAATTCGAAGTTTTTATGGAATTACACGACTTGAAATGCAGCACATTAAAGCTGATACCAGAGTTTGTTCCTCTTTTTTTGATCTTTGCTTTTAGAACATTACTGTAACTTCAGAGGTGAAGTCGACACTCCTGCACGATGATAAAAGAAGTCACAAGGGGAGCAGTCAAATCTTATTTAGAAACAGTGTCCAAAGAAAACATATCGAGAAAGAGGAAGATAAATCATGCCCAAGCTTGCCTAAGCAAAGTCAAAAGCATTGTTAGTGGTCCCAAAACTTGATTTAGAACACCATTAAAGGGCACGACCGAGAAGGACGAGAGGCTCTGATTGGTTAGTTAAAGATAAATTAAGACACTTGATTAGCCTTCTCATGATCCCAAGAGGCTAAACTATTCCTTCCTTATTTTAGCCGTTTCCAATTTCATGCGTTGTCACATTGATGTCACAAACTGAATTATAGAATATGCTGGCATGCATTTTGCAGTTGAGGAGAGCTTTGACTGCTCGACTCACCTAATCATTTTTATCAAGAAAAAGCAAACATCAACTAATCATCGCAAGAAAAATAATGACACCATAGGAATTTATGTAGAAAAAAACTGATGATGAATATTTCCAGGGTAAATGTGCACCCATGAACATTGCCTTCCTCATCAGAGCTGGTCCTTAATTTTCACAATGTATTCACAAAAAGTTGAGAACGCAGCTCAATACGCAGTCTCGACAATTGATAGTGCATCCACCGAGGAAAAGAGGATTAATTTGGAGTTCGGTGGTACAACTCCCAGTTGATCAAAGACAGTAGCATAAAATCTGGGATGAAGCCAAGCGCAACAGTAAATAAAAGACGACAACGTACTTACAATTCTCTTCAAATTCTGAATCATGAGATTTAGTCCAGGTTTCGTTATAAACAAAAATAAGACTATGTGCTCTATTTTGGTAATACTAATTTTTTTTTGTTAAGCTTTTTATTTATAAAAAATCTTCTTAAATGAAATGAAATGAGTCTTACAGTTATATCACATTCAAAGTATTTAGATTAAACAATCAATCAAGTTTAAAATAATATGAATGTAACGAACATATCAAATTAAAAAAACTTGAACTTTACAATCAATCAAATTTAAGAAAACTTGGATTTGTGGAACATAACAAACTCAAAAAATTTTGATTTGGCAATTAGTCAAGTCCAAATAAATAAAGATTTAATAAACATGACAAACTCAAAAAACCTCAACATTATTAAATATCAAGGCTATATGTTTGATCCTAAACAATTCTCTACAATATAACAATAAAAGACATGACAAATTGTCATTTCTCTTTATATAGAATAATGTTCATATTAAGGTAATAATTTCTCTATATTTATAAGTATATATAATGTTTTTTAAAGAAACTTACCATATTTATTAAGAATATATAGAGACATTTATCTCCTATTAATATTACCTAAAATAAAGGACTTTGCAGTTGTTTTTTTTTTTTTTTGAAACAACAAGATTCAGGGGTATAAATATCTCATGAATCATTTAGGTAAAAAGTTCATTACTTTTTATCTCTTAAAATAAAATATATATAAATTTCAAAGCATTAATCAACTTAAAATTAAAAAACAAACATTTTTGTTTCTTGAATTTAAATTTTTTTTAAATTATTTATTGTTTCAAGTTATTTTATACCTTTCTCATAAATATACTGATTTTATTATCGAAAGGTTTTTAAATTATTGATTAGATATATTTTTGTAAGTGTTAAAGTTTTTATTATTAGCCTAAGTTTCTTAGATTAAAAAGAAGAAATTCAAACACTTGAATATATTAATTAACAACCGTCTCAAAAATTAAATAACATTTTAGTTATAAATTTTGGAACTTCATTACCCTGCAAGCAAGAAATTTCCATTTTGGGGTTTTCACTTTAGGAACTTCTGCCAATAAAATTGCAATGAATAAATGAGCAAAACACATACTTCGGAATTGTAGGATGCAGTCAAAATTTCTTGTCTGTACATCCAAAGATTGTCCCAGGATTGTAACAGAGGCATGGATTGGATCCCTTTTTCAGCTTGTCCAAGTTGACCTTGAATTTTTATTCACAGTTAATTCAACGATTTCGCCAGAAACTGAAAGATCTTGAATTTTTATTCACCATTAACTCAACGATTTCGCCAGAAACTGAAACCGAACTCCTCCAGTTATAATTGTTTGTCTAAATGCACTTAACCGAGCCTATATATTAGTGAGAACATCAACTAAACCAGTCCATATAGATGTTCTTGTCCGAACAGGTACATTCGATCGGGACAAACTGCAACTTTAATTAAGCTGAAGAACACGTACGGGCACATTAGGATCCTTGAAATGCTCATTGCATTTCTTAAGGTGGTCATTTAATGTCCTCGAATGTACGATTTACTCTTTAGAGATTAATTTTCAACTAGTTGTTGAGATAGGAATCACTTGCACTATTGTATTTAAATTTGTCTCCAGCCTGACCCTCAAGACTGCATAGAAAGAGCTGGTTTATGCAAGAAATGTCACAGGATCTTCATTCTAAATGTGCACCATGTTTCCGACGCCCTAGTCATCCGACCTTTATTTCATTCAGATTAACAGGAAGAAAATCTGAGGGTTGTCTGCTGAATGTCAACTTAACCCAGGTTAATGATTTATTTCAAAACCAAACGAGAAGGACTACAAGTCCGAGAGATTATTCAGTTCTTCTAAGGCAACAGTCTCTCTCACATTCATGCATGCAAGGGAAAGATATATAGTGTTTACATTTTAAAAATGGATCATAATTCCCAATTCATATGAAAGTGAGCATTTAGTTGATCAGCTAAATACTACTTTTATATTTTAGGTTTAATGATTTACAAATAACTCGATGCAGAATTAACTTAATTTTGATATATAATTAATTCAAATATGTTTTTACTATTAGTAAAATAACATATAAGAACTAAACTACATGGATAGAAGCACATATCAAATCATGATTCAGTTCAAACTTCAAACAATTCTCGAATTTCAAATGCAATTGGATCAATTTATCATGATTCCCGTACTAGAATTCTTGCTTTATAACTGGCATGTGATCATTTTTTTAAAAATGTTGGAACCATTGACCGGACAACATCCAAAGTTTATCAAACTAATTTCCATTCAATGAACCTTTTTAGTTTTTCTTTCTATTCACACTGCCCCAAAAAATCGCCTGGGCAGTCACGTTCTTATTTATTTACACGTGTACGCACCAGATTCTCTCTCTTCTTGTCGCTCGTTTATAGACGTTGATGTTTGACCAAAAAAGAAGGGTCGATAGGGACTTTTGATCTCTGTGACCCGAGACACAAAGCTTCTGTAGTGCCGATCAACACCTGCGCAAAGAGGCACTAGTAACCTCAAGACTTCACAAAGACTTTCAATATGGGAATGCTCTTTTGTTTTTTATTTTTTCTTGTTCAGTCCTACTTTCCTCTCTCAAAACACCATACACGTAATATTTTTCTATAGAAACCCTTATAAGTCCAAAGAAAATCGAGAAAATCAAAATCCCACCACTAATTGTGGTTAGTTATTTAATGGAAAAGGGTCATATTGAACTTTTTCAAAAACTTTATAGAGTTGATATATATAAGCACCTTCAACAATGGAAACTGAAACTGAATATAACACAGTTAAGGGGATTGGAGTATTGTAATTTAGCCTCACTAAATTACCATACGATGCGTAAACAATCTATAAAAAGCTGGCCTTAATTGTGTTATCATGTGCACCATGTGATCACACCAGTCTACGAGACGACGCTATTCAAGAAGAATAATGCTTTCCCTCTACTGCGTATACTTGATACTAAATTGGTATTTTTTAAATTGAATTATTCCTGTATATTTTACACAGATGAGGTGCCCAATATATTTTAAGCATTCCTTCTATTTTATTGTTTTAGTACATCGTCGTCATCGTATCTTTTGGATGATTAATAACAAATTAAAACAAAATAAAGACTATAATGGACCTTGAAAACGAATTAATTAGCTAACTTTAGTGTCAACTAAATCTAATTAGTCCTTTTGTGAAATACCAGCTACTATTTCACTCATTAAACTAGTTCATGGTCGAATGAAATAACACCTTGAAGAAAAGGGGCTAAATTTTAGAAAGTAAACATGGATGCCTTTAGGGAAACTGTCCCCTGGAATGATATATGGCTATTAGAAATATAATTATTCAAAATGTTTGATTAAAAAACGAAAACTTAGGGTATAATATTTTTATTGTGTTTTATTAGTTTTGAAAATTCATGTATAATTCAAATAATATTAGTACTTTTTTATCCTTAAAATTATCAATGGTAGTTGAATTTGAAATTAAGCTGATAAAATTGTAATGATCAAGTCATTAAAATGCTACCTTCAATCCCGGTTGAATAGCAAAAGGCTACACTAACTAGCACTACAGTTTTGAGATTCGTTGTTCCAGGATTTGTCTTATTAACAACCGAGTTAACTACGGGGAATTTCATGCTCAACATTAACATTTCATTCAGACTACAGTTTCGAGACTTAAATGAGTGTTGAGGGCATCTGATAACTTTTATTTTTAAAAGCATTTTAAAAATATGTTTTATTTAAAAATTATGTTAAATTGATGTTTTTATAGTTTTAATGTATTGATATTAAAAACATATATATGGATAAAAAAATATTTTAATAATTTTTAAAAAACATTATGCATTATAATATCATACATACGCTATTGAAAAATAAAAATGTTGTAGGGTAAAAATCTACCAGGGACGTTAAATAAAATAAAAGCTACAATATTGAAAGGGAAATCCCACTTTCTAAATGATTTTTTTTATGTTTAGGAGTATTATGTTAGAAATTCTTAAATAATTTGATAGCAAGACTTAAACTGAAGAGCTTAATATCTCTAGCTAATTTTTTCTTTTGTCAACGATAGTTCAGATTTTACATGGATTTCAGGCATTTCAAGAAGAAGAAAATCATAACTTTGTTCTCTTAACATTAAATATACGGTACACTTTCGCTAAAATTGCAAATGTGCTTTCTGTCGTATTTCATAGATGATCCTTGATGCATTATTTTTGTCCTTACGGCCACCTTTGTCGTAGCTACGCGTGATAAAACCTTGGAACAATTGGGGCCACCATTTACAAGGATCACAGAGCTTAAAATAGAAAGCACGCCAGCCATCAGTCACTGGGTCATTAGCCCTTCTTCGTCATGTCTTCGTGGGTCGGAGGTGATTTCCTGCACTAGGTTACCCAAAATGAAGAGCATGTCGGCTCAGTTACTGTGTACGGTCACATCCACTGACCCACATAATCATTTCACTAACTGGAAGCTAACAAAGTTCAATGGGCATGGAGATTTGTGTTTATATCGCCAGTTAACTCTTGCAGAATTCTAGGTCCCCCGAGTTCGCATTTCGATTCAGTCCCACGAAATCCAAGTAATTTGGGTCCAAGATTTATGATTTTGCTAATTAACTAATTTTCTTGTTTTGATATATTAAAAAAATATTTTTAATATAAATATTAATGTTAATAAAAAATATCCTTTAAATATATGTTATATTAAAAAAAAACAGGTAAAAATAGCTGCATGTATTTATGAAAATACAGTTGTTGGTCTTTAGAAAATTTTTATACTCTATCATTTACACGACATTGTTATTAATAAAAACATGATCGGCTATTAAATAATATTTATATACCTGAGATTGCACGGAGAGTGGGATTCAAGATATAATTGTATCCATTGGACTAAGCTCTTTCCTTAGGTTGATTCATTTTCATGGTTGAGCTCAATAAATGTTATGTCTTTTTCATGATTGAGCAATAAAAAAATAGTTTTTTAGGGTTTTTTTAGTTTCATTAAATTTTAATTTGTCAATAACCCTCAAATTTTTATCAAGATTCAAGATGTAGTTGTGACAAGTGGATTGAACTCTTTCTTTGAACCGAGTTTAGAAGAATCAAGTCATTCCTTTTGTTAAAACCAGTGAAGGTTGGGTGGGTTTTTTTTTTTTTGGTTGAGCCCATGAGAATTAGTTTTTTTAGGGGTTATTTATTCTTTTTAAATCAGGGTGTATAAAAAGTCCCCAAGTTTTCGTAATATTTGTATGCAAAGACTTGTAAAAATGCTCAATATGACAAGCTTGTCAAATTTCCTTGTAGGAAATCTATAAGCCCCCATTGAAATTTGTAGGTAAAAAATATATGTTAAAGAGATAATTATTTTAATTTAAAAATAAATTTGCTTTATATCAAGGATAATATATCCACATGTGATCTATTTAACTTTAAAGAGTCATCTAATCAATTCTTTGTAAAATAGTATTATTGTACTAGAGAGATCCATAGTCAATCCCTTTTAAGGGTAAGGATGTTGCCGATGCCAAGATTTATTAAGGTGGCAAAACTTGATTTTTTCTTAAAACAGCCAATAGAACTCGGTGATGGGTGTTCTTAGTTTATGAGTTATTGAAAGTTCGAATGAGCAAAAGTGCCTGTGGTAACTGGTAAATTACCCAAATATATCATAGTTGTCTGTCATTTGATGATTTTGAAATGTTGTTAGAAAGAAATTTGCAGTTTATTTATTAGTTTCCCACATATGTTATTTTGATGAAGTCCTAACAAATCAAGTAATTTGGGGACAAGATTTATTTCTTAGATAATTAGTTAATTTTTTTTATTCTAACAATTTGATCTATTTTTTTATCCAAGATGGTCGGAGACAAGTTCTTAATACCTATACAAAGTCTTTTTTTAGTGAATATAGAGACTCTTCAATGATTAAATCATTGATTTTTTTAAAGGAAATTCAATAATATTATAGAGAGATATTTTGAAAATAAATATAGAGTAGAAAATAAAGATTTAAAATATTTTTTAATTGAAGAATTCATGTTCTATTTACATCTCATAAGTCTCTTCATGGAGAGGAGGGGTTAAAACATAACATTACCCTAATAGTTGTAATGAGTGAAAATATCTTTAAAATATATATTAATATTGATGAGAAATATCCCGAACATATCTATTAATATTAACAGAAAAATATTTCTTATATATGTATTAATGTTGATGAAAACATAATGAATTCTTAAATAACTTTTATACATCTAAAAATATAAAAAGAATATAATTTAAAATATAGCTGTACTGGAAAAACTAGGCTAATTTTTAAGTTGAACTCGAAAAATACGGGTCGTTTTCTTAATTGAGTACGAGAAATATAGGTTCTTTTCTTGGCAAAGCTCAAGGGAGATTGATTTTTTTTTTTCTTGAATGAGCTAAAAAAATGTTTTTCTAGAGTGTTTACAACCATTAAATACATTCAAAAAACAAAATGAAAAAAAAAAGAAGGTCAAGGCTGAAATTTTAGCTATTCTAGATTTATACATCTATATCTATGAAGTTGTGTGCACATTCTGGGTCCTGAATTCAGTAAAAATGCTGGAATTCAAATTTTGGAATATTAGAAGAAAAAAAAAAGCCTTGCCATGGTGCCCGATGGAGATTGCTTACTCATCGCACCTGGGTCCAACATTTGTACTTATACGTCCGTCCACAAAAAATTAATGTCGTATTTTATTAAGTTTAAGTTCCATATTGCATAACTGCTCGGAGACTCTAATTTAAGAATTTAATAACAAAAAATCAATCACTCTATCCAAAATAAAACATCAAAATCTCGGTGATATTGTACTCGTAGACATGATTACATGTAATGAAAAAAGAAATGGAGTGCGAGTAAACTACTGGGACGACGGGGTGCTGTCTAGGCGGTCTTGGGTATGTGGTCAGTGGGTTCCTGCACTCAGGTAAGTATAGAAACTGTGCCCTTTGTCAGTCTCGAAGGGAGTCAAATTTAACAATCCACGCATACTCATTAGAGGAGTCAGAAAAACCTTTACTCTCTTTCTGTGCTCGACGCCACTTCTAGTTCATCTGACGATGAGCTGCCACCTGTGAGTTTCTGGATCTTGTGGTGAAAATCAAGAAGATCTTTTGTCCTTTCTCTGAGAAGATAAAATCTTGGACTGCTTCGCCTTTTCTTTTCTTTTTACCAGACGTCCGACCTCCTAAGAAGGCTAAATTGTAAAATATACCTGAGAAAACAAATTAATACTTTTAATAAAAAAATTCTTCATTTCTACTTTAAATAATGTGGATATTTGATTACGACCCTTCTTGGATGTTCTAGTGGAAAAAAGACATGAAAAAAAATCCTTACAGGTCTTTTTTATTCCTCACCCTTTTTTTATATATACTCTTAAGAATATAAGAAAAACATGAGAGAGGAGGGGGAGAATAGATGTATTTTATTTTTTTATGCCATTCTTTATTATTCATATTGTTACTGCAGTGAGGATTTTTTGGGATATTTTCAATAATTTTTTAATAAAAACCTAATAAAAGGTTAAAATAAAAAAAAATATTATTTACAGTAAATTCCCGCGCCCTCTTACTTAAACGAATGAAGGGATTTGATATGTGTTGGGATTTTTCCAAAATGGAACCGGGGAAGATTTCCAGGTGCCAGGTTTCAGTGGCATCAATAAAACTCAGATTGTGGTATTTTTTTTCATAGTGGTTTTAAAAAATAAATTTATAGGAAATTACAAGTTATAATTTTGAATTACTGTTTATTTTTGTATTTCAAATTATATTTTATTGTATTTTAAATTTATATTTGATTTGAAAATGCATAAATTGATGTGCTAGTATTAAAAAAAATATCAAAATTTTTTAATATAATTTTAAATAAAAATCACTTTTAAAAAATATTATATATCACAATACTAGATATATATCTGATGAGATCAGTATAAAACCGTGATATGTATTTATTAACTAAATATTTTTAAAATTACAAATGAGATAAAATATGATTTATATCGAATTTTATCACGTTACCGTGTCAAGTTATATTTTAAAAATGTATTGCAGTGTGTAATAAATTATTTTTTAAAATAATATTTTTTTTAAAAATTATCATTCACATCATCATATAAAAAATTATTAAAAAAATAACTTAAAAAATTTCAAAAACATTATTAAATTTAAATGTCAATCACCACCTAAAAAATGGATTGTTTACCGACCCAAAAGCGTGGGAAAAAGACAAAAATATCACATCCTCTCTTTAGAGAGCGGCGTGCCAAAAAAACAAAACAAAAAAAACAAAGGGTTATCTGGATATGAAAGCACTGAAGCTGAAAACCTGTCCGTTGAAAAGGCCGTAAAATGGATGACATCATGCCAATTGAGAGCCTTTCAGTTGTTGAATAGGCTAACATTATAGTAACCGAAGCTAGCTGTGGATGCCTGTAACCTCGAAATTTGCATTCCGGGCTCGTTTTCAAGAAAATTCGTTATAAGGTTCGGTAACGTGATGCATTATTTTTTTTCAAACTATTTTTTTACTATAAATATATTAAAATAATATTATTTTTATTTTTAACATCAATATTTAAAAAAATTAATTTAATATTCTACTCAAATAAATAACAATTTAGAAACCATAAGCTACCCTCTTTGTAGATTTCACTCCTTGCGTGCAAGATACCGTTTTCTTTTTATTGATGGTCTGTAGATGACAGGCATGTCAGAAATCGCTGGAAGGCCATCGATGGCATGTTTTCTATCTGTGAATCGCGCTCCGTAAAATCATGTCTATTTTTTCGATCGACTCAATTGAAAGCGGAGAGATTTGCTAGAATTTATATTTTATGAATGTACTGATCCCATATCAATATTAAAATTAAAAATAAATGCTTACTGGTACATGCTCCGCTCAGCTGATTTATGCTTCCCCAATTTTTACTTACTTCGCAGGGCTCTTACAGCAGCACAGACACAAGATGCCATCTGGTTGTGAAGGTACACAAACATAACACAGCACCATCACAAGACATTGTAACTGCATTGACGAGCCAAAAATAAATGAATTCGAGGCGACATGAACAAAACATTGTCTATGTTGGGAAAAATACAAGTTGTGGCTTGTCTAAATTTCATATACAATTCACGGCAAAAATACAGATGAAAATCAGGCGCATTCACGATATACACCGAGACAAAAGTTTTTTTTTTTTTAATTCTCCTCACACCAAGGGGGAAAAAATGCCTTTTCTAATTTACTAAGAGATTTACGGTTGCAGGCTTACAGCCCCACACAGCTCAGTGAGATTTCCTGCATTGAATTTCCTTCACCCTCTCTCTCCCTTCCATGGCCCATGACGTGTGTATTGGGAACCAACCTCAATAAAATACAAATGGATTTTATAAAAAATAATTAAACAATAAAAAAAATTTACATGGTGGGCCTCTCGAGGCAAAGAAGGCCCGGATGGTACCCGCTGCCACACCCTTCTGCAACCCTGTTTATTCACTCCTAATTTTATTATAAATAGGAGCCCCTAACCCGGTAACCTGCCTCAGTGACGCGGTCTCAATACTCCAAGAAACTCACTGTTTCGTTTTCACTTCCTGTGACTCGTTCTCTCTCTCTCTCTCTGTTCTTGCTTTGAAACCCATTGAAAGAGGGAATTGAGAATTTTAAGTTTTCTTGAGAAGTAATTATTTGGTTAATTGTCATGGCTATTACTCTCGCTCATAGTGCAAGGGAACCGCCACAATTCTACTTTGATGACAAGTGGAAATTGTCCAAGAAAGAGGGGTCATCAAGAAGCAGATCCTCAACTTCTTCTCTGATGAAGGATTCATCTCAAAGGAGATGTTCTTTTACAAGAAAGTGTGCAAGGCTTGTTAAAGAACAAAGAGCTAGGTTCTACATCGTGAGGAGGTGTGTGGCGATGCTTATTTGCTGGAGAGACTATAGTGATGCTTAAAGAATTTGGGAAGAGAAAGAAAGGAAAGACAAAGGGATCTAGTGAGAGAAACATTGGTCGAAGTTTCTCTCCTTTTTTGGACTCTTAACTTTATATCTCCTTCATTCAATGAGATGGTTTCTTGGGTTTTGCTTCAATAAAAACCCATTTTCAAGGCATTTTCTTGGCATCCAAGAGGAAGAGGAAGGGCAAGATATATATACATGTATATAAAGATTTTTTAGCATCTCTCGTCTCTTTTTTTTTGCATTCTTTTGCTTTTTTTTTTTTGGAATCTGGAAACTCCTTAGAAGGAGATGGTTTCTTGATGTTACTGTTAGAGATTAATATGATAGAGAGATCATCCATGCGAAATTCTCCCCATTCTTCCATGTCCGTTATCTATTTTCCCTTTTTCTTACTGATTGAAGTGGAGTTTGTGATCTCATATCACTCTAGTTTCTTCTCTCTCTCTCTCTGGACTTTGTGAGAGAGACAGAGATTCCATTCAACCATTGCAGCTATTGCAGGTGTCTGTGTTGAATTGCGGATCCGGTGTGCTTGGCTGCATCGGTTACTATTTTCACTTCACTTTTTTTAATTTTTTAATGCATCACCATCATTGATGTTGATGATTAATGAAATTAGTATAGTCGTTGGGGGGGTCGAGTATGTTGATGGATCAAGTTGGGGGGGGGGNGGGGTCGAGTATCTTTCTTAGGTCCTTCAATGGCCCAAAAAGAGCGCAAAAGAGATGCCGTTTTCTTCAATTGTTTTTCCACATTAACTGCCATTGCAGTCAATAAAGCTTGATTTTGAAAGAAATTATAGATCACACTTAGCACTGTTTATGCTTTGTCATTTCTATTAAATAGCGTTTCCTTGCCATAGCTAGGGAAGTTCATGGGCGCGAATCTCAATGTCCAGTATAATGCTCCAAATGACGATGATATCCTGCATTCTTGAGCCGCTGACCGGGGCATGGACCACTTTGACTGCTTGTCCTGTTCAGGGTTGTTCTTGTACTTTTCACGTGAACATCAGTGATAAAGGGCGAGGGGGTAAATCTCTGAGGCATGTAAGTGGTAAATTTGCATGTAGTTTGGGGGTAATTCTGTCTATGGAGATCATTTACAGCTGGCCTCCCCTCCCCTGTCGGCTGATACCTGATACCGTGCCTGTGCAGGGTGGTGTTTACATCATGGGTTCTGGCTACTACTCGTTATAAAATGGAAACCTTTGGGAATCATCAAGCTTCAAATGCTGAAATAAGGTTGGAGTTAAGAATTTTAGACTTTTTGGCGTGTAATACAGATCGGAAATTACATGATTTTTTAATTATAGTACCGGGTACAGCATGCTGATTTACGTAGCAACAGCAGGGCAGTAGTTGCTGCGTTGGAAATGGAAAGTTAGCAAGCGGTGGGAGAGGTTTGTTCCCTTCCTCAGTACATGGGTTCGAACCTTACCATGCACGCTTGTCACCCTCCGCGGTGCCTTACCTGTTCACTAGGCTTGCAGGATATTCAGTGGACCGTGTGGATTAGTCGTGGTGCGTGTAAGCTGACCCGGACACTACACGTAAATAAAAAAAAAAATTGGCTTCGTCGCTGCCTATGCCCCGATTGATCTACACATGGGTTCGCAAATTCGTATTCTTCACGGCTCACAATCCACGTAGCAAATGTCTCTCACCTTTCTTCGACCGACGCCGTTTTGGATGATGATAATTGAACTCAATGCATGTGCCTAATTCACGCTAAATGATCTTAATAATTAGGTTTAAACGGACCGTATGCATGCAATGTAATACTTGCTTACATCTCAGCATTATAGTTTATTGGGTTATGACACCGCCTTGATCCTGAGTTTGCAGCAAGAAAATAAAATGTTTTCACTGATTTGTTTAAACATTTTGGAGCCATCTACTATTCTTATTACAATAATAACGAAGCACTATTTTTATTTCTAAATATTGATTAGAAGAATTAATTAAAAATAAAAATACTACATCAAATAACATTACATTAGTGTTACAGTAAATAGAGGGGTGAAAATAACAACGTAAAAAAAAAAAGACTATACGGTCTGCTTTTGTGACCGGTTTGGTAGCTGGAACTAATTTAAAATACAGGTAGCTGGAACTAATTTAAAATACAGGGAAAGTGTGGGGGTGCGCCGGAAATCCCAAATCGGAATACGGTCCGCTTTTGTGATGTGCGGAAACACATCATGCTCACTGTCCTTTTAGTTTGAATTCACGGGTTGATAATTGATAGTTTGGCTATTAGAGGTGTCTTTATTTTTCGACTACTTTCCATTTTCTCTTCTTTCCCTGGTCTTACTTGTTCATTAGGGTCAAACAAAAACTCTACTTTCCTCCTAATTTTTTCTTCTTTACACGCACTTTCTACGCAATCAAACAAGCATATCTTCCAAACAAATTAAGATTTCGATATTAATCATTCGAATTTAGCTTGGCGTGCTAAGGGAGACATCAAGAACAGAAAGAAAACAAGGATAAACGGACTTATCTTAATTAATTAGTGGAGAGGTGATCTGGACATGATAACTCCTGGAGAAAAAGGAACACCGTCAACCCGCAAATCCTCGCCCACTTTTATTTGGGTCACAAGAATCTTGATGGGTTTTTCATGTGTAACGTTGGTTCATTTTCTATTCCATATATTACTATCTTTTTTCTTTTTTTTTCTTTGTTTGTTACTGTTGAGGTACTTATTATTATTATTATTTTATGATTAATGTGGATGCTGGGATTAATTTACATGTATTTTTAACTAATTTTATAAATGTAAAATTAACTATTTATTATTACTATTATTATTATTACTTTCACTCACTAATTCACTGGTTCATTTACTATCACTCAAAAACATTATTCTGTATTTGGAGATTAAAAAATATTTTATAAGTAAATGTTTAGCGTGCATATTTCTCCTCAAGTGTAGCAAATATAAAGTAATTTCCCACATCTCTCTAATTAACATGGTCAATCCAAGTCATCATTTATGATCTTAACTTGATTCTTGGAACAAATTTACTTGACAGCTGTGGTAATAGTAGGTCGAGTTTTGTACTCAAACGTGGAAAATGTTAGGAATCAATCTCTCTGGGACACACAAAATCCCCATTTATGATTGCATATTGATTCCCTTAGCCACAATGCGAGACTTGCGAGCTCTCTCAGTAAACTTTCCACCCTATCCTTCTCTTGACCAGGTCCATATCTATAATCTACAGCAGCCTCAGTTAAATTTTACAAGCCTTTTCTTTTCGGCGTAAAGTATATTTTAAAAATCACTACTATTTATTTCACCTTTTCTTTTCACGTTGTGCCATTCAACAATAGTATAGTATAGTTGGCCGTGGATCCATTGGCTTTTTCAAGTGAAAGCAATCTTATGTTTTCTCGATTATAGAATAACAAGGAAGAATTAGCCGCACTGCATGTTTATCCCAATGGTCCATGTTCTTTGGGAGTCTTTGATGAACAAAAAAATAATAATAGAGGATTGAGTTTATACTAAAGGAATGTGGATGTTCATAGATTTTTTTTTTCCTTCGGCATTTCAATCAAAGCTCTATAGAACCATTGATCAAGCCAAAATTCAGTCTATTAAATGAATTTTAGCAAGTTGTTTTATGCCATACATCATCATCGACAAGCTTTGGATGTCTGTCTTATAAAGATGTGTCAAAGATCTGCACTCAATCTGCTGAAGTGTATTTTAAAATATCGCATATAAACTATAATTTCATGTATGTGTATTTTTTATTGTTTTGATAAGATATCTTTAAAAATCGATGTTTCTGTTATTTCTTTATAAAATGCGGTTGTTTGGTACTCAAAAGCAATTGTTTTTTCCAGCTGCAGATCATCATTCATCGGTGAAAGGGAACACTGATTTCCATCCTAGTTATATATCTTTATTGACTGGACGGAGATGAACCAAAAGAAACGTTTTAGCGCGTGCAGTAGCGGTGTGACAGGTTAATGTTTTATTTTATAAATTATAGTTTTTTTATAATAATTTTTTTAATATAAATTCTCTTAAAATTATAATTAAAACAAAAGACAACTGCTGCACCTTAACACATTACCGAGCAGACACATCCTATATATATTTCAAGGCAACAACTGGGGGCGCGCTCCACTGTTAATTTCGGCGAGAAGCATGTAAGAAGCCGAAAAACGTTTCTGTGTGTGGGCCCATTCCTGATCCGTGACCCGCTGATTTTTCAAAAGCCCCACGGCAAAAGCAGCCGTCCAGGTCCCTGTTCGGTCAACGGTCACATCATGGACACGCAAGGGTGAGTAGTCTGATCAAGCGGCCGAAAATAAATATCACACAAAGTGGAACTCTTCTACTGCACAGCGCTATTTGGAAACGCGACCCCAACAGCGATTTTGCGTTGGGTGGGTCCCAAGCGGGAGTTGTTGTTTTATGGGATGAGTGGCGTGATCTTGGATTGGGATAGGTAGGAGGTGGAGGCTCGAGCAATTATTGAAGGGAGGGCCCCCTCCCTCGAGTTCCTCAGCTCCGAGGACATGGGCGTGGTATCCAGATACCACGCTCCACCAATGGAGTTTCTGGGATTGAATTTTGCGACATGCTCGGTTTTTGGGATCTTGGACCACTTTCTCTGTGACTAATACATTGCATTTTGGACTGTGTAATCACTTATCACTAACAGTTTGACTATCTTTAATGTTAGGTGATATCATTTCGGAAAATCTTATCTCCCTTTTCCTCTGAGGTCCCTCCCCCCCAGCCCCTTGATAATGATATTACCAAGGCCATGCCCATTTTTTGGTGATTAGAAAGCAATTATTTTAGGATATAGAAAGCATTTATTTATTACCACCGAAAACAAAAACTAAGAATTAAATGGGTCTTCAAATACATAACATTTTTCACTGTAATACTGTATTTATTATTTTATCATCTCAACAAAAAATTAATTAACTCTATTAAGGGTTACGTGGATTTATTTATTTTTTTGGTATAAGGGCCATTAGTCATATTTCTTGAGGATAATTTGATGTTTTTATCTTTATATAATATATAGTATAATATTACTCTTAAGATTAAATTTTTTAAAAGATTGACAGAAGAATTTAGTAGTTTTATCTTTTACATATATGGTGTAAGGATTATATTACCTTTACAAATAAAATTTTTTAAAAGGCATGATTAATTTTATCTTTTTATATTTAAAAACACAATAAAAGGATTATACCACCTTTAAAAACAAATTTTATCATCTTGCATTTAGAATATTTTTTATATTTTTAAATTAATTTTTAGTTATTATATTAGAGACCAAATATTTTAACAAACATAAATATTATTTTAAAAAAATTAATGTATGTGGTGTTATCATGGGTCCAAATACTGCCCTTGAAGACAGTGCTGGAGGATTTCACTGTAATTTTTCTGTTAGTAGTGTGCTTGTACACAGTAGAATAATGGTTGGACTCTGGTGGACTTCTTTCTCCCTCTCCTTTTTTTCAAAATATAAAGATGTCTTTTTATTGTTTTTTTTTAACTTCATTCCTTGTTATTTGATGTCATTTATTTATTTTTTATATGAAACTTGGTCTTTTTTTTTATTTGTTTATATTTGCCTTTTCTTGATTGAATTTTTTTTAGTTTCATCGGTTAATATTTAATTTTAAGATATTTTTATATCCAATTTAGTCCATAATAATTTTATTAATATTTCTTTTGTGTTTGGATCCTTTTTAATTGTATATTTTATTCAATTCCATACCTTAATTTTACTGTGCTATTTTTTAGGGTTTATCTTTTGTAGAGTTGGTCACATGTTGATTTTAGTTATTTTTTGAATTGTTTTCAAATTGATTTTTTTTAAAAAAATTATTTCTTCAACATTTGATTTATTATGAATTAGTCTTTTTATTCTCTCTCTTTTCACTTTTATTTACACGGGGTTATGCCAATGTCATGTCTAGGGTTGCAAGGTCAACTTGATTTTACTTATTTTTTTATAATTATTTTTTGTAATTTTTTATTTTAATATTAAATTATTTGATAATTAAACTTCATAGTTTTTTATGTTGATAATTCTTTTTGTCAGTTTTTTAATAGTTGTTGCTTTTTTTATTCATATTATTTAAAATAGTTAAGCTTGTTAAATACATTCGAGTCAAAGATTCAACTTTTAGATTTTTTTTATTTTTTTAGAAATACTTGCATCATCTTAGTATTTTTTTTTACATTGAAAAAAAATTGAGTTAACCTATAGCATAAAACAAGCTCTATTTGGTTTGAAATTATGATTTGTGACATAAAAAACAAACACTCCAAAATGAAACCATTATTTTTCAAGATATATTGCCTTAAAATTTGTTTACAAAATATGAAATTCTAGCCAAGCCGGTTATGTTCCAAAATCCAAGATATATAAATAACATGGTATTTAGTATTTGAGATAATAATTAATCAATATATTCAAAAACTTGAATTTCTTCTCTTTTATCTTAGGAATTTCATGTGTATAGTAAAAATTTAAATACCTGAAAAAAGCAGTTTCAATCAATAAAACTTAAAAACCTACCAATATTAAAGTTAGTATGAATGAGAAATGCAATAAATATCTTAAGACAACAAATGACTTGAATGACCTTTAAATTCAAGGGATAAAGATATTTTTTTTTAGTTTTAAATGTATTGATACTCTAAAATTCATAAAAGTTTATCTTACAAGATAAAAAAATTCTGAATCCTTACTTAACTAGTTTAAGGGATATGTATGCCTTTTTAAACCTTGTCATTTTCATAAAAGGAAAGGATTGAAATTTTTTTTATTTTCAACAACATTAACACTACAAAAAATAACCCTTACATATATTAATAAAACAATAAGTAAGGTAGGTCTCTTATGAAATCTTGTATGCACTCATGAGTAAAGAAAAATCTTTACATCAATATAAATGATTAATATAAATGGAGAAGAATGACAATTTATTATGCCTTTAATATTTTTATTCTAGGAGATTGTCTACAATCAAGCACATAGTCTTAAAGCTTAGTAATAGTTGAATCAAAATACTATAGGTTTAAAATATTTATCAAATCAATGTTTTTTTAGGTCTATTAGTCAGTCAAGTTCAAGATTTTTAGGTCTGGTATGTTTGCAAAATTCATGTTGCATTTGGCATGACTGACCATCAAGGTCAAGTTCTTTGGACATTTCATGTTTATTAGACTCATTTTTTTTTGGATTTGACTAATTGTTGAACCTAAGTTTTTTAGATTTAATATATTTGCAAGATGTACGCTACATTCATCCTTGCTAATTATCAAATTTAAGTTTTTTAAATTTATTATATTTGCTAGATTCATGTTATGTTAAACTTGACTGCTTGTCAACTTCAATTATTTGAGTTTGACATG
Source organism: Populus ilicifolia (assembly GCA_015708895.1). Classification (NCBI taxonomy): domain Eukaryota; kingdom Viridiplantae; phylum Streptophyta; class Magnoliopsida; order Malpighiales; family Salicaceae; genus Populus; species Populus ilicifolia. Next base: position 1,946,694 of record SRLM01000375.1, on the reverse strand, counting down.
TTTACACATTTATGTTATTTTAAGCTTGGTTGATACCAAGTTAAAATATTTTAGATCTGATTTATTTGTTGAACTCAAATTTCTTTGAGCTTAATTGATTTTCAAAGTAAAATTTTATTAATTTATCATGTTTATTAGATTCATTTTATTTGGTTAATATTTTTTTATAAATAAAAATTTTATCCAAATATTTTGACTCATCACAAATTTATATAATGACACCATTGGAAATACTAGCTGAAGTTTTTAATTAGAATAATTGAGTCGACAGCCAATGTCACTAGATAAATCCTAATAGAATCTACCCAATTTAATTATTTTTTCAAGTTATTTTACATAAGATGAATCATTCTGCATTCGACACCATGCTTTTCCAAGAGTTCATAACAAGTTATGTAAGCTCGATGTAGTAATATAGCTCAAGAGTCTTCATGGACCTATAATAAAAAAACAGAGAGAGTACATTGGAGGAGTGATATTAGCTCAGCAAAACTAAAAACTTAAACCAACATTAGATTCGCGTACATCCCATACCCAGCCTAAAATATCCAAACCTGCAAGTAGAAGAAAGGACCATGGGCTTTAAAGTTCTTTCTCTCTAATCGTTTACTGGGCTTCAAGCCCACATTCACAATTGTCACTCACTATATTCGTTTCTTCTCACGCACAGCTGCGCTGAAAGACCACATCAAGACGCCTATGGCCACCGATATCCCTGTCATTTCCTCCGATACCTCGTCACTGATTCAACCCGATTTCTCCATCTCTTCTCGTATTCTCTTCTCTCTCACTGAACCAGGTCAGTTCAAACAGAAATAAAATCATCATCTGGTTGTAAGATTTTATTGCAGTTTTTTTATAAAAAAAGTTGTGTATTCTTATAGTGAAATTTGAACTGATGTTCGATTAATATGCATCTAATCACTTGTTTCTGTATATTAATATAGAAATGTGAGGCAAAATGAAGCAGCATTAATCTTTTTTTAGTTAGTAATTAAAAAAGTTGTGTATGGAGCAGCATTATCGTTATTTTTATGTGTCTGATTCTAGCTCAATAGCCAATAATAATAAATGTTAATTAGTGATTATTATCTGATCTAATTGAATGAATCAGGCTTTTGAGGTGACATGAGTGATTCAATTGATTTATCCGGTGATGGAGGTGTTGTCAAGACAATCTTGAGGAAAGCGAAAGCTGATGCGCTTTGTCCTTCGGATGATCTTCCTCTTGTTGATGGTATGGTATGCTCTTGTTTCTAGTTAGTGATTTAACTAACTTGTTTTTGGTTTACCAAATAAAATATGAATTCTTGTTTTGAACAGTTCAATACGAGGGTACACTTGCTGAAACCGGTGAAGTTTTTGATACGACACGCATGGATAATACTGTGTTCTCATTTGAACTTGGGAAGGGTTCGGTGATTCAGGCATGGGAGATTGCAGTGAAAACCATGAAGGTCAAAACTTGCTTTCTCAATGCAAGCTTTCTACTTCGTTTTAAGATTTGTATCTCTTGTACAGTAACATGTATATTTTTGGTTTTATCAGGTTGGGGAGGTTGCAAAAATTACTTGCAAACCAGAATTTGCTTATGGCAGTGCAGGTTCTCCGCCAGATATCCCACCTGAGTATGTCAATGTAGACTCATTTTTCAATTTGTTGTTTAGAATTACTTATCAGATTTGTTTGAATTAGGAACATTTGTGCTCAAAATCAATGGCCTAGGAGAGATCTACTGGAGATGAAATAAATATGATTGGAGCTTTTTTGTCTCCAAAAGCGTTTCCTAAATATGATAGATATTTTTACTAGAATCACCTACTGCCACTGCCACCCCAGCTCGTTGAGCATCCTCATTGGAATCCTTATTGGCCGCCACCATTATTTTCAACACGGGCTGCTTGAATATCATCCTTGGCACCGCACCCTCATCAGCAACCTATTCAAAGCATTAATAAAACCTGCACGTGTGCACAATCAACGAGGTAGTCGTAGACTGGTGTTTAAACACTTAACAGGAAGCCCATCCTTAATTTTTCCCCGCATAGGCTCCAACCTCCCTTTTAGACAGCCTTTCAAATCTCCCACAAGATTTAAACCTTGGTGGATGGCAGTTGAACTGAATGTTTTTCTAAACCAGTAATCCAATTCTCCTAGTGGATGGTTCTTAGTGTAGTCTTGGACCTTCCATCTTGGATATCTGATTCTAGTTTTCTGATATATTGACAAAGGATGTATACCTCCCTATTCTTTCGATGTTATAATAAAAAAAAATAACTCATGAATCATGCATATAACATTTGAGGTGACTGTTTCGATGAAACTAGTCACGCAATTTTGTGACAGAAACAAGATATGAATTTGTGGGTCCAACTACCATTAGAGATATGCAAGAACCTTGTGCAATTTTATTATAAACTTTGTAAATCAGTTACTTGGTGGATCAAAGATCTAAATTTTTTGAATTGAAAATGGAGCTTGTATGGCTAGAATAATCCAATGTGCCAGTTTGTGCACGCTCTTGGTAATTGTCTTCGCACTATCATAAAAGCGGAGGTCTGGATCTACCTTCATTAAATATTTGTATACTTTAAACAGCGCAACTCTAATTTTTGAGGTGGAGTTAGTGGCCTGCAAGCCACGGAAGGGTTCCAGTGTGACCAGTGTTTCAGAAGAGAGGGCCAGGCTCGAGTAAGTTATACTCCTGGACACAAATATAGATCACTCTCTCAATTTTGGATTTTTTTTTCCGGAATTTTCCTCACTGACAGCAAAGTGGCCTCATGACATTCTTTAATGTTGAATCAGGGAGCTGAAGAAGCAGAGGGAGCTTGCTGCTGCAGCTAAAGAGGAAGAGAAGAAGAGGAGAGAAGAAGCTAAAGCCGCTGCCGCAGCCCGAATACAAGCCAAGCTGGAATCGAAGAAAGGTCAAGGGAAGGGGAAGGGAAAGGCAAAATAGGGCCATGTCTCTGTTAACTTCATGAAGAGCGAATGTTCGATAAATGATAAGACATATATGCACGGGGCATTTGTTGTGTGCTTATTGACTTGAACATATTATGATATGAAGGACCTTTAAATTATGAGTTGTTAATACCTTAGCTTTTCAGTTATGGCCTAGTCAAGATTAAGATGGTGCGTGCCTTGGTGGTGCTCATGCCTCTGAGATAAAGTCCTAGACCGCTCTCACCTGGGATGGTGAACTGGGTTATCTTCTTGGACGAGGCAAAGAGCTAGAAAGGCCGAGCCTGCTAGTGTCCCCTCCTTGCTCAGAACAGATGCCCGAGCTTTAAAAAGGAATCAATCTATTACTTAAGACTTTAATTTGCATTTTGACCCTGAAGGAAGATTTTACCATATAGTATTTCTTAGATACCACAGTGCTCGGTTAACACCGTAATACAATATATACCTTTCTGAGATGCTGAAATACTGTGATATAACTTGTATTTATGTCATTGATTATACAGGAACCTCCGTTTCTATAATGTTAAATGAAGTGTTACAACAATTGCTAAGCCACCCTCAATTAGTCCTTACATGTTCATCAATGAGCTCATAAATGTTGTGTATTTAGTATATAAATCTATCAAAACTATATGCCAGTGCTCATAACTAAACCATGTATGAAGCATCCAATCCACCTCGTCCATTTTCATTCCACCCGGATCCTGCCCTAAATTTACAGACTGGGCATGTTCCCTGTTGCTGTAGCCATGGATCAATGCAATTCGCATGGAACTGCAAAATGAAGATATTTTCTGGCATGAGGTCTCAAAACTTGTACTGGTAAAACACAAAGCCATTGAAGATTACTGTTTTGCATATGCATAAAATTCATCTGTTTAATCAATAAAATTCAGGATTATTTCAACCAAAGAGGGAAATAATTAGAGTTAGGGGAAAGAAAAGGGAAAAGGGAAAAGGGAAAAGGGAAAAGGGGAACTGAAATAACTGCAACACAGCAGATGCAGAGAAATTGCTTCAACAAGTCACTACTTAGTATGGGCAAAATTTGAACCGAGTTTCTGACTGCCCAAGGAAACAAGTCAGTGACCAAATGGCATAAAAGAATGCACAGCTGTCTATGTTTTAAGCACTTAAATGAGGGACCCTCTGTGAAGTTGATGAGACCAAGTGGTCAGTGCAGATTAATAAAATAAAAGGGTGCAGCAAAGTCAAATAACTACGAGAAGAGTCTGAACCTGATGTAAACATGGCAAGGTGCGGATCACTTCCCCCACACTAGCTTGCTCCAAGCACACACTGCAAGTCAGCTCATCATCTGAAGACTTCATGCTCCCAATAGCATTACCTGTATCTTGCTTCTTTTTCTACAGAGAAGAATAAAAGAATGGCTGATTAACCACGCTGATGTGAGCCAAAATGAAATTGAAAATTAGAGAGCTCCATTGCTGTAAAAAAAAAATAAAAAAAATTCATTATGCCTGATGTACTAAAAAGTTGTCAGCAGGTGCAGAAATACTTAAGCTGTCTCGAGTTGCAGATGCAGTATTATGTTACAGTGTTAAATATGCACGCCCAGTTGGATTTGTAGCATCATCTACTGTGTCCAGTAGGCACACCCCATTGCATGTGTAGCATTATAAACTGTGTTTGGCATGCATACTACTCCCACAGATAGAATTGTATGTGCCTGACATGGTTGATCATGCAAAGATCCCCAAAAGTTGATTGTTTGAAACTTAGGAGATGCCCATTTGACAAGAAACGATCATTTGAAGCCAGTTCTAGACCATTAAAAGAGACAATTATTTGAAGGCAGTTCTAGACCATTAAAGATGGTAAACTAATTATCCATCCCCCACACTTCTATACCAAGAGACAATTATTTGAAGGCAGTTCTAGACCATTATAGATGGTAAACTAATTATCTATCCCCCACACTTCTATACCACTAAGTAAGAAGCTTCACGGCACTGACTTTTACAGGGATACAGCCAGTGAATGTGCATTGATAGACCAGATCGAAAGCAGTTGAATTGCTAAATGACAAGGCAGCAGATTGCAAACCACATTTGCATGTCTCAATGTGTACAACATAAATTTTAATGAACCTGCAGTTCTGGCATACCTGGACAAAAAAAAAGAAAAGAAGCAACTGACATGAAACAAAGGCTTGTACCTCAGCTGAGACAGAAGAAGAGGCTTGTTGCATTGAGGAGCCACCACTGTCAACAAGAAACAGCTTGTTGTCAAGACATCAAAACACAAAAAAATATGCAGAGAGAACAAAAATATGTATGATAAGCTATACATATGTTGCTGATTCAGAGTGGTTTTGTTTCTTTTCAAAAAGAAAAACTACATTCTTCTAAAAATCATCTTCTGTGTTTGATTATTTTCACTTTGCTAGAATAGCTATCAATGACCTGATGTCAGGGAATGTTGGAAGAGGTAGGAAAGTGAGGAGGCTCTACCTTCTCTGGATTTGGAGTGTTGTTCATTCACTCAGACTGGTTTTTAAGATATTCAAGTTCTCACAATCAACAAAGAAATCTGAAAAGGTCATGGGGAGCTCCAAAATGTTTTTAACTAACTGCTCCAGCCTGACAAGCAAACTGTTTATATGGAAACAAAATTGACACAATATGCAATCCCTAAGCATGGCATGCTTGCAGACACCCACAACCCAAAGGCCAGATGCCTAAGCAAACTCCTATGTCTCTATAATGCCATTCATATATTTTTCGAGCAAAATTCACATAAAAGCACTTCTAAAATACACAAGTCAAACAAAACATTAACACTTACTTTTGAGGAGCAGTGACCTTGTACTTGTGAACTGGAAGGGCATTTATCTCTTCCTCGCTCATTGAAGTGCCAGTGGAAACGTTATCACCATCCAGTGCTCTCAAAGTTTCATAATCTGCATGCAAACAACAACGCCTACATGAACAATCCTTTTCAGAAAACAAACAAAATTAACAAGGAAATAACAAAAGTAAAATGAAAACCAAACAGCATGTTTCATCTTTCAAAAAAATTCACTCATAACACATAATTGTCCTCTTCCATGCACAATACAACCACGAACACAGACCTAGGTCATCAAACTCTCGATCAAGAAGTGCAAGCTGAAGCCTGAGTCCTTGCAAACGCCCTCTGGTAGCAAGGGCTATGGATTGCGGCATATGCAACCGCAACTCAGTATGACCAAGAAGACCACTTGCCATCACAGCATGGGCTTGCGCCTGAGATTGGAGTTGTTGACACATTGCATGCATCCTCAACGTCGTCGCCATAAAAAACACACCAAGCACTAGCCACAGCTAAATCTCAAAAAAAAAAAAGAAGCATAACATAGTTAGCACAAACATCTCTAAAACTCATCATTATCAGTAAAGAAAGACATGAAATTTACTAGATTCCGTATCCAGTTGAAAAAAAAAAAGAAGAAAAATACCAGGAAATTAGGTGACATTTGGTGCGAGTTCAAAATCATGAATAGCAAGAGAACTGCCAAAACCAATAGCAAATAAATAAAACAAAAGGCAGCAAGAACAATCTGAAAGAAAGAAACGATTAAACTATAAGACGGATTTATTATTGTTATTATTATATTATTATTGATGATGAAATTCAAGTTACCTGTGACAAGAAAAACAAGTGAATTGGAATTGACAGGCCGAGTTGCGTGAACACGCTGATTATTGTTATTAGAAAAAAACACAAGAAATTATTATATAATCAACAAGAATAAAGAAAGAATTCACATTAATAATAAGATTACCAGTGTACGTCGTTCAGGAACAAAACTAGGGAAGCCATTTTCGATATCAGATCGAGTTCCTCGGAAAACAAAACTCATTCTTCTTTTCGTTCCTTCTATCTTGATAATAATTATATCATCAATGTATTTCTTTTAATAGCAGAAACAATAGCAACAGCACCAGCTTCTCCACTCAGCTTCGATCCCGTCAATCTGCAATTAGTTCGTGATTTAGGGTTTCAATTTTCAAACACCTAACTCAATCAATGAGATGAGATGTACTTACAGAGGATGATCATGATGGATATGATGCGATCCAAGGGATTAAACAATGAATTTGTTGGTTGGTTTTAGGCCTTTCCTTCTGTTTGGTTGCCTAAAACCAACGCTTTCATTTCAACCTCTGTCGACTCCTCGAAGCCAATACTCGGTTCCTTTCGTTCTGTGACCATTGCGCCCGTTATTATTTGTTAGTGACGATGGTCTAAGCGACGTCGGTTTTGTTTTCTTATGAAACGGTCTTTTTTTTTTTTAATATATCTAATTCATCTATCTTGTAAAGCATATTATAAATTCAAATGAAATTACTATTGTGAGAGAAGTAGATACGATTTCGTCTTTGTGATCCCGGTTTCAGGAATCAAGCTCTTGGGCCGTTACCATGCAGGGGTGCTCTCAACTTTTTTCTGAGAATTACTTCAATTAAACGATGATAAAATAATATGACATTTGACTTTTTAATTTTAAAAATATTCTATAGAATTAAAAAAAAAACTGCGTGTAGCCTTTTTAATAAACACCGAGTGTAATTATAAAAGCTATATGAAATTTTATCCCGGCATTAAATCCAATTAACTGCTGGGAGGCATGTTTGAACTTACCTAGCCTTAAAGAGCGAGATAGATAGGAACTCAATTTATCTGCAACAGTGACACACACATGTGCATGTGCAAGTGCAATTGAGCTGACTTGTATGTTAAGTATTATACCTATAGTATGTACCATGTACGAGTATTTGTTTTTAGTGAGTGTTTGTTTTTATATTTAAATTTATTTTTTAAAATATTTTTTATTTTAAGAAAATTAAATTAAATTAAATTATTTGATGTTTTTAAATGGTTTTAATATTAAAAAATAAAAATGTTATTTTAATGTATTTTTAATTAAAAACACTTTTATAAAATATTATTAATTACAATACTAAACACCCATAATTGCATGGACGGTACAGGCCCTTTGGAAGGCTTTTTGCCAAGCTATCACTAGCTATATCCAATCCCACGTAATCTTAATACCTAAATTACTCCCTTCAACCATCACCATGCCTTTTATTTGCTAACCTCCCTGATTTAGATTTCTCTAATCAGATCAAAATGGATTTGGCTTCTAATTAATTGCATATAAAACTACAAAGATAAGATAAGATTCCCAAAGGACAGTCGTGTAAATATCACATCAAGCAAGAATATTATTTTTTTCAAAGGAGATTTTTCTACAGGCCGACTGTACAGTGTTGAGTGACTGCACATATACAAGTGGATCACATATGGCGGCTGCACTGCCAGCCTAACTCTCAGAAAGTTCAGAAATCCGTATTCAGAAAAACTAATAGCCCGTTTATTTAAAAAAATTATATAATTTGTTATTTTTTCAAATCATTTTAATATTTTAACATCAAAAATATTTTTTAAAAACTAAAAAGTATTATTTTAAAATAAAATAATATTTCAAAAAGCACTCAATACCAGATTTTTACTCCACACCAGGAACCGGAAGTCAGGAACCACAGACGAGGCTTAAAACATCTATGATTACAAGCCGTCCATTTGCATCAAAAGACAGAAGAGTACCTGAACACGAGAACCGCTGGCTGGACAGAGACATGGAGATTGATGAAATTTCACAATCGAATGGCTCTCCAGAACGGCCGAGAGGGCAACTTTTGGACAGTATCGCTAGTTGTAAAGTGGAGAACAGAGCAAAACGTGTTGGCATGGCACCCACAAGCCAACTGCCCACAGTATTAAACCAAATTAATCATATTCCGTTAGTTATTTTTTTATTATTATTATAATCATCTTTTTTTAAAATATTATTTTTATTTTTAAAATTTATGCACGACATTATATATCAAAATTATACCAAAGTATTAACAAAATTAATTGAAAATAAAAACTTTAATTTTTTTGAAAATTATTTTTGAAACAAGAAACAAAACCAGTCTGTAACCTGACACAAACCTAACCAAATTCAACAGAGATTCAGAGAATAACAAATATGAAAGCAATGGAAGTGAGTTGAATGATGTCATGTACGATTCAAAAATATATTACTGAGCATTGCATTTGATGCTCCAAAATCCCAAATTTTATTCACGCACAGACACTGTCCCAGAAATATATTACTGGACAATGACTCATTAATTGATCACAGAATCCAATCCCAACACTCCACGTCGCCCCCCAAAAAACATGGAACTTTATATATTCTCAACTCTTTAAAAGAGGGTGGCACCCCATCCATCAAAGACCGAGTAATAAAGGGCCATTTCCCCTTTTTTCTACTGAACATATATAGTAGCCCCACGTGTGAGCGGACTCGGCGCAGAGGAGTCATGCTAAATTCTTGACGTCCAAGCCGAGCCGTTGACCAGCAAGATCACACCTTAACTCCGCAAATCCAATCCTCGAATTTTCAAGATCATACTCCATCCAGACATTTTGCTGTTGGTGGTGACCAATCAAGAACGATGAAATTCCCAACTCGTCAGAGTTTCCGAATGTGAAGCACCACACTGAATCCTTCCCTCTAACTTCACCCGGGACCCGATACAACAGTCTTTGACCCGACACGCTCATCTCGGCTCCCCGAAACATTAACTTGACAACCGGTAGATTTGGCAAGGTGGCCCTAGTTGAGTCAATCAAATAACAGAGATCCATTGCTCCTTGAAACACGAAGTGCGGTTCGTTTAAAACTCTTAGAACCCCTGCAGTTTGTAATAGAAATTCTTTTCTCAAGGCACCATAAACCGGACCCAGTAAAAACGTAAACTGGGTACCCGAGTCGACCATGGTTTGCCCTGCTCCGGTATGGTCCGGTACAAACACCGATTTGGGCAAAGTCAAAACCTTGTTAGTTACCTTTATTCCCTCAAGCTGAACAGAGTAAGCGACCCGATCAAAGTAGGGTAAAGGGGTCGACATTTGAACCAAAGGAGTGTAATCTAAGGGTTTAAGCCACGAGTATCTGGCCTCCCCGAGAAGCAAAAAACCGGTCGAGTCAAGACCCGATATGCAATACGAGAATTTTCTCAATCCCATCTGGTTCACAAACGATAATGACCCACGGTTCATGCCCATTAACCCGGTTGTCTTTGCATCTTCCTCTGTATTGGAGCTAGAGCCCGAGTCCATGCACCCGAAAACAGTAGCGGGCGGCGTCAACGATCCGAACCGGAAAGTTTCAAATGCGAGGTGGCCTTCAACGGAAGAGGCATCAGCGTAGGAGATGATGAAGTGGCAGAGCTTGGCCGGGTCACAAGTAACGGGCAGGGCAAGGTCACTGGTTCGTGTCTTGCAGGTTTGTGAAGAACAAGGTATTTTAGTGTATGTTTTGGAGGCAAGAGGATTAAAAATGAATGTAAAGTTTGGTTCTTTTTTGCAACGGAGCCAAGAAAGCTCACTGCCTGTGTCAAGAACCATTGTAATGTTTTGTGGGGGCGTGCCAATGGTGAGAGAGGCAGTGAGGGTAACATTGTGATGAAATAAGAGCTTGCCTGTGGTTTTTGAAGAACTATTGGAGAAGAGTCTTCTTGTTGAGATATGATGGTTGTTTTGGGTTCTTAGAGGTAGTATTATTGGTGATTGATTTGAAGAGAAACATTGTTTGGATCGCAAGAAAATGAAGGAAACAAATAGCTGGACAAGAAGCCGAAGCAAAACCATGATGTTTTGTTTAATGAATTCTGTTTGTCTTTGCTTGGGGCTTCAATCAGTTTCGATGGCTTATAATTTTAAACTTGAAAGATCAATGAACTAATTGATGAAGGCGAGGAGGGGGTTGCGGTTATCCTTGTGGAGTTTCCTGTATTTGTGTTGCTTAAATACTATGCTTGGAAAAATGCATTAATTGTAAGAGAATACGTGTCGTTAGTTCTGGAGACTGGGATTTTCGTCGTGTGGAAAATCACAAAACTAAAGGCCTTTTCTCGGGGACGATGTGAAAGACAAATTCGAGTCCTTCACAGTCGTTCATGGATGCTGTCACAGGGTTCATTTATGGTCGAAAATTTCCAGCTTTTATGTGGCAGACTAGCTTCTTCTCGAATTCAGTCCTTTTTTTTTTATCTACTCGTTTATATCTAATAATCAAGTGTTTTTTTATATATTTCTTCACACTCTCTCTTGTCACGAGAGAGAAACAAAATAACACTTCTTTCACCAGACACATAATATTACATGTAACAATCTTAATTTTTATTAATCTCAACAATAACAAAAAATACATAAATTTGTATGTGCTGGATACAAAACTTACATAGTATATACAAAACTAACATATGATATATCCATGCTAACATTTCCCATACACAGTTGAGATTTTGCAACATATAAAAAGTTACAAAACATAAAACCATCATGTTTATATATATATATTTTTTTTAGATTAACGTCGGTGTCCGGGCCAGCTTTCGCGCACTACGTTTAATCCCATAGGCCCTGAAGTTAACGACAATGTAAGCCTCCAGTGGTCATTATATGAGGAACTAAAGACTCGAACCTGAGATCACAGAGGGAGCAAACCCCTTTGATCCCAAGTCCTTACCACTTGCCACCACTGGTTCATCATGTTTATATTTTATAAATTTAGGAGATGATTTTGTCTCATGATCTTATAATCTTAAAAAAGCAATCTCGATTATATTTTCATGTTCAGCACTCATGCCTCCATGATCTAAACATGGATTGTAACTCGTGTAACAATTCACTGTACTGTTGTATAACTGTCATTTTATATTATCGAATCTTTTGTGTTTGTTGCATGTTTTGGATTGTTTATCATTAAAATCCAAACTCGCATTAATTCACTGTTCACATAAAGATTTCACCATTACAGCTGAATTTAACACTATTTCACGTACACCTTTCTCGTTACGTGCACCATTCTCGGTAGGATAAGGGTAATTTTTCAAAATGAAATTGACAAATTTCATCTGCTAAGTTTTTCCACGGCACACATGAGAATAGTTATAAGATAATGATAGTTATTGAATCAACCATGTTGAAGTGGGGATTAATACATGTTTGGTCGGGAGATGACATATAGATCTTAGGTTAGGTGCTTAATTAATTGTTTTTAATGAAATCATAATGTTAAATTCGAATGTTACTTTTCTCCTTCCATTGTCGTCGTTAACTCAAATTTTCTTTGTGGTTTTGTTAATTTGGCACGAAAAGCAACTGTTATAAGTGATAGGCAATGCATTGCGGCTTGCATTTTGGCGAATTCCACTCCCCTATCTTTGCATTCTGATAGGTAGCAATTGCTTCATGTTGCTCCAAGTCAATTTAGATACTAAAAAATTAGTTAATTAAGGCTTGAATTTCTTGACGACGAAACAAGGACTGTCTTGCTTTAAAGTGATTGCTACATTGAAACTATATAAAAGAGTTCGGTAATTAAATCATCTCCATGAGACCCTGTACGCTAAAACAATGTCCTCTGCCTTTAAAAGATTATTTTATTGAAGTTTCCATGAAAACTTCTGGACCTTTTCTCTTGGCCGATGTCAATTGCTAGGATTTTCTACTCATCACATATGCATGGTGTTCTGTGTGCGATTGTCACAAAACTTTTGCAGCACTATGCTGTCCTATAATTTTACTACGTCCATTGTCAATAAAACGACACCATGATATTATTACCGGCTCGACGTGAATTTTTTTCTTCTCCTTTGAGAACTGTGAGCACTTATAATTTTTGTGTTTATGAGAAATCTGTTGTTTTTAGTTCAGAGACTGTATCTCCGACTGCTTCCATGGTGCATGGAGACAGTTTTACAATGGCCAACGAGCCCTTTCAAAAAGGGTATCTCTGGAAGGTGCAGTGGGGGACAAAAAGTGGATTGTGTTATCAAAACCAAGAAGAGCCCAAGAACCGGTAGCCATCAAAACCCTTCTGTTGGACATGAGAAGCTCTTATTTAATACTGTCTCTTGAACAATAATAGACAAGCGAAATTGATTTATGTGTAAAATATTCGTGATTGTAGACCAGAATTAAACAAAGGTTTGAAATTTGAAACTTTCGGCAAAGATTCATAATTGAGACTTTGGTCTATGAGCAGGAAATAGCTTGCCAGCTCTTCCAATCAATAAATTGTAACAGGGAGAAATTTTTTAACTTTAGGTTTGTCTCGATTGCTGATTGACGGAAACAAGTCAATTATAACATATTGACAAGAGTTTTGATTTCTTATTGTAATCTCACATCTCAAGAATGTCGTGATGTAACTAAAAAAATATTGTTTTTTTTTTTTTTATTATTGTATTTAACAATCATTCCATATTGCATATTATGAAGTTAAAATATTGAATTAATTATATGCTGAGGTAAAATAAAGCAAGGATCAAAATTCTAAAATACAAGGAACACGAGGGATGAAACTCAAATTACTCCATTGATTCATGCAGACTCCACATAAAATCTCTAGCCCATAAAAAAAAAATATTTTCAAATGTTCACTAGATAAAATGAATTGTCATTACTTTTAAAAATTATAATGTGACTAACAATTACAGCTATAATAAATTATAATATTACAACCTTTAGATACAATAAAATATTCATGTAATAAATCATGATGAAAAGTAATCATGCTCAAATCTTATTGCAAAAGAAACTCCAAGAAATAAATTATTTTTTTAAAAAAGCTTAAAGATATATAAAAAAAACACTTTCAAATAAACACTGATTAATTTATTAAAAACTTATTCATTATTAAAAAAATATTTTAATTTAAAACTTGAATTATTAAATGAGATTTTAATATATAATTTATATTATTTTTAATATATCTCTTCAATTAAGATATGCAAGTATATGATTTATATTATTTTTTAAATATCACCTCAAATAAAATTCCTTTAAGATTAAAACTTGTATCAATATATAACTTATATTATTTTTTAATATTTTTTTCAAATAATTTTTTTAAAATTTAAAATTTGTATGTACTCATTTTTTTATGTTTTTAATTAATTTTAACCATAAGAAAACTGAAAATATTGAAATTTAAATTCATCCTAATTAAATAACTAAATTTTAATATTATATTGAAAAATTACAATTTAATAACTTAAACTACATATTAAAAAAACAAAATTATAAAATATAATTTATCTTATAATCCATTGGGGGCCACCAAAATTCTTTGTGCTTCTGCTTCATCGAGCATTAGCTTTCTATCGTGAGACAAGCCAAGTCACAACTGTGCTAAAGAATCACGAATCTAGTTGCTAGCTAGCTCGTGATGACACCTCAAGTAACCAGACGAACCTCTCGCTATCAATCGCAAATCGAATAGTTATTGCATCGTTGGCTTTTACACAATCATGCAACACATTTTCTAGAATAAAGACAGAGTACTTTGACGGTAAAGCGCCCATATTTACACTTCTCTGGAAAATTGCGGGGGTTGCGATGTTCATCTTATGTCCACTAGTGAGTTGAAAATATGCGTATCCTTCCAATCCATTGTTTGGTCACCGACTCACTGTCCAAAACATTTTCAATTACTGTTCGATAGCTGGATTGATATGGGGACCGGCAAGACACTCAATGCCAAGAGAACAGCTCCGGTTCATCTCATCTTGAACTATTGAGGTGAAAACATTAAACAACAACTTCGATGTTTTTCCTTATCATTTAGCTGAGTAGATTTACGAACTAAGAATCTCCTTGACGCATACTCGGTGTAGAACTCTAATCTCATGCTAGAACATGGAGTGAAGTTTTATGAAATTCCAATTTTGGAGTGGATAGCCGATCATTAATAGAGATTAAAAACAAAACTTGAACTTCGCTAGAAGTGGCCTTCGGGTTGCAAGTTACATCTTTTAGACAATTAGACCTCCGAGGTATTTGCGTTTCAGTTCGGTATATGCTGGTCGATAGTCTAATATCCTTCTTTTATTGCCTCTAAACATAAAGATACGTAACAAAACTGGGACTACTTGTCTCGCTGAAGTTTATTTACACAAACTGTTTTTAAACAAATTAATGGCTAATGGAGAAGTCAAATCGAAGGAAACAAAAGAATTTGGTGCGCTTTCATCATCAAAAGTCATGACCTAGGAAGAAGGTCAGTTGTTGATGCATGCAAAGTGTGTTGTGAACTTTATTCTTGGGAAACCTAACGCGTTTTTAAATCTAGAAACAAGACCCCACTTCATTAGATTTGTGGATGCTGATTCCAGTAAGGTTTGATTGTTTCTGGGGGAGGCATGCTTATTTCTCCATAGTACATTAATACATACGAATGCCATGCATGCTTGCTCTAATCTTACAAAGACCAATACAGATCTTTCCCAGCTACTTGATACTATGCTGATTGTTGACCTTCGTGAGGCATATATATGTATATGGCGGTCCATCTTTCATTTCAGTTTCTGTATTTCAATTCTTGTTCTTGGAACATATACAAAAATCTTGTCACGACGGTAGTGAAAGTTCACTTTTTTATTGCTGAAAGTCTTCTTGTCCCTTTTCATGCTCGATATTTAAAAGGAAAATAAAATTGAAACTAAAATAACACGGCGACTTTTGGTATATCCATGCAAGTAATTGTATATAATAATTTTTCGCTTGCAGTATGCTAGCTGTCATATGGCTTGCCTGATCTAAAAACGTTGCACAGTCCGCTCAGTTTTTTTTTTTTTATGACAAGTCACCAGTTCAGCTTTATTTGATTCCTCTCGACGGATTAGCGCCTCACGATCGCGCGTAGAACATGCATTGGAGTGATAATGGGCTCATATAAGCAAAGGTGGAGCTCCACAAGAACATGGGAGCCTCCACCTTGAATTGCAATCCTTACACTTGTATAGAGTATTCACTTATACCCTGAACTAACCCTTCTAAGAAATTTTTTTATTTTTTTTATCATTTTCGAGCTGGAAAGAGTAATTTAAAGATTTTTTACACTACTTGTTATCAAGGTACGTTTGTTTTGTATACAATATTTTATAGATTTTCCGGTGTTTGTTTTTAAAAAATATTTTTATATGTTTATTTTTCATAAAATATTTTACATAAAAATTGGTTAATAAAAAAATATATTATTGTTGTTTTTCAAACTTAGTTCATTTACTAAAAAATGCTTTTAGATACAAAAGTTTTGTAAAATATTATACAAATAGTAATCTATTTACAATATCATCTAACTATTACAATCACCATTTTCATGGAACCACCACAACCACTATTGTCATTTGACCACCATCAATTTTTTTTCAATCACCGTCAATGAAAAAAAATTTAAAGGTAAAATAATTTATGAGAAAGGGGACCAAACAAATTTAAATAAATCTCTTAAACCTAATTTAATATATAAAACTTGCAACATGTTCAATTATATATCTAAGTTTAATTAAGAAATTTAAATATCATCCAATTTAATTTTGAAAGATAAAATCATTAAAAAAATTATTAATAAAAAAACTTGCAAAGGTAAAGAAATGAGGCTAAAATATAATAGGAAAAAACTCAATAAGGATAAAATCAAAAAAACATTGCAAAAAAAAATACAATTAAATGAATTAAGACCAAACTAGAAAGATTAAAAAATCACAAGGGTGAAATTGAAAATAATTTGTAACATGATAGATTATTTATAGATTAAAAAATAAAGGAATGAAATAGGAAAAAAATTGATGGCTAACCTAATTGGATTAAATAAAAAATAAAAACAAAATAAAAAAGATAAAAAAATAAATAAAACAACATCAATTTTAAAAAGGGAGAAAAACAAGGCAAATATCTTAAATCTGGTCTAATATCTAAAAACCGCATTTTGTAAAAACATTTGTCATGGTTCAATCAAAAAGTATAATTCTTAACTAATTTAATTTTGAAAAAAACTACAAAAGTAACAAAAAAAATAAGAATCAAATTTGATTAAAAAAACCTAAGAAGAATGCAATTTAATTAAAAAAATAAAAACTAATCCAACATAAGACAAATATCACTTGAAAGAATGAAAACCAAATTTTAAAGGTTAAAAAATTCATATATGATAAAATTGAAAATATCTATAAAAACCACGTAAATTTGAAAAAACATCCTAAATATGGTTAAATTTTAAAAAGCTTGCAACTTATGAAACCTTAGATTTCAATCATATCAAAAACTTTTTATAAAAAAATTTTAAATTTTAAAAACTTGTCAAAGCTAAAAAAAGATAACAATTAAAGTCTAGAGCAAACCTGGTAAGGTTAATAAATTAAACATGTGACTTAGAACATAAAATTAAGATAATCCTATGAATAAAAAAGAAAAAAATATCAACATAAAAGATATTAAAAAATGCTTTAAAATAATATAAAAGTTGATTGAAACTAACCATTCAAATTTATTACTAGGGTCATGAGATTAGGATGATCCCATTAAAGGTAAATAAAAAAAAGTAAGATTTTTAATCAAATAAATATTGATGTATGAAATTAAAAAAAAATCAATAAAAATAATTATTAAAATAATTATGACTAAATTTGATATAAAAATTAAATTAAATAAAATATTTAGGGATAAAATTGCAACAAACAAATCCATTAAAAAATAACAATTAAAATAATCAAGATCAAAATTAAATGAAAACAAATATACAGGGATGAAATTGAAAAAAATTAATTAATTATAAAAAATATTCAATAAAAAACAGATAAAAATTAAAAGAATAAGAATTAAAAATAAAAATAATCAATATAAATAAAATAATTACAAAGGAGAGAAAAGGTACTAAATCAAAAGAAAAATAAATAGTAATCTATGTTATGGACACAATAATAGCTTAGGGGAAATAGTTTTTCAGACAATGTTTTTCTCACTTTTAAAT